>VYZP01078357.1:0-16832 GCA_013400635.1 Hypocryptadius cinnamomeus | reverse complement strand
AGCTGTTGTATTCCACCCACACAGAAGAGAAATTTCTGTACATAAAGTGAGATTGTGCTATCCCAGCAATACATATTTACCTTCTATTCACGTCACTCTGTGGCCAGTGAGAAGAGAGCCACTTCCTGCTGGAAAGACTGCTTCAACTGAGCAGTCTGAGGCAAATTTATTATAAATATTCAACTTAGATTTTTGGGTTTTTTAAAATATGTAGTCTATTTCTGCATTAATATAATTTTCAAAATGTCTTATATATTTATATCATTTCCCCTGCTATAATTTAATGTGCATATTCTAGTTGCAAAGGAGTAGATGAAATTAGATGCACTGTGGTGATTACCTTAAGAAAATATGTTGGAGACAAATGCTGTGGTAAAGTATTACTGTAGTATTAGTGAAAAATCACCAAAGACAAGTTACTCTGAGGTTAACTTGAAAAATGATAGGTTTGTTGAGATTAAAACTTAAGAATCTTAAGAAACTTAAGAATTGAGTCCACTTATTTCATCAAAAGAAAAGTTGAGAGGTGATTTGGTTCCAGTATATAAGATGAAGGAGAAAAAAAGACAAAAAAACCCACCTCTCTAACCTAATGAACAAATTAATGACAAAAAAGCGAATGGATGGAAGCTAATTAAAAAAGGCAAATTTGAATAAAAAATATGGCATGCATTAATAAGAGTCAAAAGATTAAAAGATAGGACTACCAGTGGAAAACCTGTATTTTCCATATTTTGATTCCTTCAGATAAATACTAATTTCTTCTCTGTAAATATGCATTTGCCAAACACACATTACTGCACTTAATACAGTGGTAATTAGGTGACATCTATTATCTGTGATATATAAGAATATATTCAAATCTCTGGCCCAGAGCATTCACTGTGTATCATTTCAGAAATTAAAAGGTAGAAGAAAAACCACAAAGTTAATACACAGACTGTCCTGTCCTTTTATTTTGACAATCATGCAAGTGCAAAGTATATACTTGTGCAGTGTTACTTGATGATAACTCTGAAAGCATGGGGTGCTTTCAGAGTTTTGGTGTCTTTTTACAAATGACTAGTTTTGGTGTCTTTTTACAAATGAGAGAAATGACTCTGTACCTGACGTTTGGCTTACATGAGAAACTGTGGCCTGGTCTGAGTCAGGAGTTTATGGTGTGACCTGAAACTAGGCAGATTTTCTGTTGTTCAAATTTAATTTTAGATGTTTTGTGGAATTCTAACTTAAACCAAGCACAACGTTAGCTCCATAAAGATCCTAAAATGGAACTTGATTATTTAACTGATAGGTCTTGTTGTTAAGGGCCTACTTTTATAATATTTTTATATTACTGAATTTATGAATGGCAGGCATTAAGACGCTTGATAATCTAGCAGAAAAGCATGTAGCATCATCCAATGGCTGGAAGATGAGACCAGTAAATGTGAATAGGAAATAAAGCATAATACCAGTGAAGACTGGCATGTCCAAAGGAGGTCAAGAAAGTTGTTGAAGTGCCTGGAGACTTAGTAGTGCTGCATTAATGGCTGGACTTGATGATTGTAGAGGTCTTTTCCAACCTTTATGATGCTATGATTCTACAGGATGTTTGCCCACTAAAAGTGAATACCAGTGGAGGTAGGATTGCCCTACTTCTTGTTGTCATTTTAGAATGTCGGGTTTAAGAAAGAGGAAATTCCAAGGTTAATGTAGGGACAATAGAGTTAAATTTACTGCCCTGAGATATCAAGTCATACAGGATCATCTTATGATTCCTTTTAGCTGTAAAGTCTTGGAATCTATCCTGCATATTAAGCCAAATTTGTATGTTTGTTTTCCTCCCTTACCCACCCTGTTTTACTTAAAAATGTCTTCACTACTTTATTCCATTCAGATTACTTTGATCAAGGGGAGAGAACCTAGGTAAAACAGGAAATCTGACCTCCCAAGTTCTAAAGCAGCTGGCTGGTAACATGTGAGAAGTGACAGCAGAGGAGAAGGAAAAGACACTAAAAATTTGATTTCATGAACTTCAGATTTATAGATAGCAAGAAGTCAGAAGTAATTATGTATTACTCTGCATCTATTACTAAATCCTGTAAGTGACAGTCAACCCAGAAAATATGCTGCCATTTTTAGTAAATGAAATTAAAACAGAAACTGAAATAAGATACTGAGAATAATCAACGAGATCATGCTGTCATACAAGTTATAATAATGGTACCTTTCATTCTTCTCTGGGGTGCTGTCTTTTCCTTCCCTTCAGCATATGTGCCCCAGAACAGAGATCTCGCATCTATATAACAGTAATGCTGTTTAACCCACAACATATGATTAACTGATTCACCTGCTAATGTTCTCAGCTGGACCGCCCATAAATATCTCTTCCTCTTTAGGGACATTGCCTTTTAGAGAAGAATACAGTTAATTAATAGATTAATAAAGAGATGGGGGGGTGGGGGGAAGAGGTTGTGATCATGTCTTTTGTGTTTAATAGACAGTCTTTCCATGAAAATTACTATATTTGGTTCACTGTTTTTCCCATACCATAAGTCTTCATTTTGGAGCTACACCTTCCTATTTACAAGATAAAAGAGAGGCAGTGTGAAAAATAAGTATATTCATATCTGAAAGTGGAACAGGCATATTTTTCCTTGAAAGTCCTAAAAGGATTATGGTGAATGGGGTGACATCAGGCCGGCAACTAATGGGGTTTCAGAGGGCTCCATCCTCAGCCTTGTGCTTTTCAACACCTTCATAAATTGCTTGGTGACAGGACTTGGTGAAGGGATACTAAGTGATTCCACAGATGATACAAAACTGGGAGGAGCTGTTGGGTCTTTCAAAGGCAGGAACTCCCTGAGGAGAGATCTCGACAAATTAGAGAGATGGGCAGTCACTAACCATATGCAGTTCAACCAAGTGCTGGGTTCCGCACATGGGATGGGACAACCCTGGCTGTTGTCATACAGTCTGGGGAAGGAGATGCTGGAAAGCAGTGCTGTGGAAAGGGACCTGGGGTCCTGGTCAATGTCAAGGTGAATCTGAGTCAGCAGTGCCCTGGCAGCCAGGAGGGCCAACCCTGTCCTGCGGGGCATCAGGCACAGCATGGCCAGCTGGGCAAGGGAGGGGATTGTCCGCTCTGCTCTGGGCTGGGGCAGCCTCACCTTGAGTGCTGGGGGCAGTCCTGGATGCCACAATGTAAAAAGGATATTAAACTGTTAGAAAATGTCCAAAGGGCCATGAGGGTGGTGAAGGACCTTGAGGGGAAGCTGTGTGAGGAGCAGCTGAGGTCACTTGGGCTGTTCAGCCTGGAGGAGACTGAGGACAGACCTCACTGCAGTTACAACTTTCTTGTGAGGGGAAGAGGAGGGGCGGGCACTGATCTCTACTCTGTAGTGACCAGTGACAGGACCCAAGGCAATGGCATGAAGCTGTGTCAGGGGAGGTTTAGGTTGGATACTAGAAAAAGGTTCCTCACCCAGAGGGTGGTTGGGCACTGGAAGAGGCTTCCCAGGGAAGTGGTCACAGCACCAAGCCTGACAGAGTTAAGAAGTGTTTGGACTGTGTGCTCAGGCACATGACTCCTGGGGATGGTGTTGTGCAGGACCAGGATTTAGACCCGATGATCCTGGGAGTCCAACCCAACTCAGCATATTCTGTGATTCTGTGATTCTGTAATTCAAGATGTGACCACCCTTAAAAACTAGGTATGGAAATTACACCTGCCTTTATGTCAAAGCTCTTTAGGCTGGTGACTTTTTATTGCTATTGGTGGAGTTGGTTTCTCAATATCCTTTGACAGACATAAATCAGATTTTATAGGAAGCTCAGAAAAAGAATTGCAGTAAAACATAGAATAACTTCCTATATGTTACTGCCAATTTTATCATGACTCTTTGCCAGGGACTTCTCTCTGTGAGTCACTGCCATCGGTTTACTTTTCAGTCTGCTCAAATGTCCATATTGTTATTTAGGTGTGACAAAGAAGGAGAGTGAATTTATCAGATAAATTCAATAGCACAGGCTTCATCTGTAAGCGACAGAAAACACAGAAAACACAAATTAATGGATAAAGAAAGGTTCATATTATCAAGCCATTATATTAAATAATTTTACTATTTTTTTCCTAGGTATTTCTTTCTGAACCATACCTATAGTCAGGTTGATAAATGAAGAAAACTGAGGAGTGAATTAAAGTTCTCCACATTAAATAGGTAAAGATGCCATATTTTTATATGTAATGATTGATATGACAGAGCATTCTTCTACATGCCATGCACAGAGAAAGCTGGACTTCACAAAAACACGTCAAAGTTGCTATCATACCTGAGTCTGCAGTTTTGTCTCTGAAAAAAAAAATTGTCAGTAAAAATCAAATTCTGATTTAAAAATACTAGCTAGCAGTAGTAAGAATTTAGTCATTAACTACAAGTTTATCTAACTGGAAACAGAGTCTGCTTATTAGAAACACAAGAAAAAGATACATGTGCAGGGAAGGTGTTCAGGTCCTCTGAAATCAGCGCTCTTGTGGGAGAGAAGGCACACAGCCACCTCTCTTGACACATATCCTGTCCCCCATTGTCTGTTAGAAAAACAAAAATAAAATTTAAAAAAAACCAAGTGATCATAAAAATGGCATGGTTTAAGTGCATGTGAAAGGCTGCTTGTACCTTATGTCAACTTCCCCCCAGCCTCTAAACACCCCCTGCAAGTCAGCATCTGATGTGTGAACCTTTTTCAGCCTTGACATGCTGGATATATCAGAGACAGTTTGATGTATTTGCAATAAAAAGGGAACTGCAGCAAGCTTGGAACCAGTGAAATTTACTGTTGTGAAAATGATGGCATTTTGATCCCATGCAAGCCTCTAGCCTCTGCCCCAGTCATCCAGAATAGCAGAAAAACAGTTGCTGTATAAAGTTTATTGAGGCTTTGGAAAGCATCTGTAACTTCTGGATGCTGTAGTTCCAGTCAGTCTACTCTTTGTGAGAACCCCCAGTGACTCAACAGTAAACTACAGCAAGCCTAAAATACAGGCTAGCCAGGAGTTTGGAGTGCTGTTGGCCACATATTTCTTCTATACTAAGAAAGAAAAGCACGATCTTTTAGAGGAAGAGTACAGATTTTGTTATAGATTTTCCCATATAAATATACAGTCATTTAAAAGGTATAAACATTGCAGAAACTTCTCTCTTTAAAAGCACAAATTCTATCTGATAACAACAAAATCAGAGGACAAGAGGTCCTCATAGCCTAATCTACAAATCTCCCCATTTTAAAACCCAGAACTTTACTGTGTTTGTTTTCAAACCAGGTATCCACAGTTTGTTAAATCTTGAATCCTTCTTCACCACTCCCATGGGAAGATTGCTATTAATCAAAGATTAAGATTTTGCAGAAAGAAAAAAAGCAACAGATTTGATGCCAGTGATTAAGGCCAGATGCTGTGAGTTTTAATCCAGCTGAGTAGCACCTTAGGCCATTGCTAGCAGGAATATATGTTGGAAATTCAGTTCAGGATCTTAGGTACAACTCCTAATTTTTAAGCCTGCAGTCTAGAGAAGGAATAAGAAAATATGAAGAAATAATTTAATATAAAAGTTTGACTGATGGTTTAGGGTCTACTGCATTTTATGTCTTTGGAAAAATGGGGAAAATGGCCAGAAAATGTTCTTTGCTACAAGAAATTTTGCCAATATTTTATCCATGGCTAGTGATTTTTTTCAAATACCTGTCCAACAGAGCTGGTCTGGATTCTGAATGTGTTTTCTACTTAAACTGTGTCTTGTGCACTTGCCATGTGAATGCTTCTTTTTCAGTGTTAAATTCAGCTGCAAAATCAGCAGAACAGATAATGCCTCCTTGATTGCCCAAGAAACAGAGGTGCAATATCCACAAAAACTTCCGAAGGGTGTTTTTGTGCTTGTAAGCTATTAGATAAGGAAATTCTAAGGTTCTGCTTAATTTCTAATTTTAAGTCATCCATATGCACTGCAGAAAAAAAACAGCTGAAGATCATGAACCATCTAGTTAATACAAATCAGAATTGAAAGAGAAATGTCAAAACTAGAACAGGTTTAAGATATGTTTGGGACATGCTGAATCTCAAGTGTCAACCTAGGCCATGCATAAGCTATAACAAAAAACCCCAAACAAAACAAAATTAACAAAGTATTTTTGTTCCAGTGAAAAAAATAAAAGTACTACCACTATTAGCACTCAATTGACTTGTATATATTGAGCATCATTTTAAAATTGTTACAGATAATGAGCTGGGAACAAAAATTGGAGGTCTCTCAGCTGACATCAATGTAAAATATCAGTGGCTTTTCAAAAAGGGAGAAAGAAATACCTGTATTTTAAAAGATTCAATAGAGTTTCAAATGAGTGCAGTGTCATGAAATCCACAGCTGAGCATCAGCTGTTTTAGATCCCGCTGCAGCTGATGCTTAAGGGCTAATAGTCAAACTATTCTGGCTGCTAAACTATGGCTGTTATGCCATCAGAGCTACAACTACTTCCATATTTCTACAGTGTGTATAGGATTCAAGGAGAAACATGGGGAGAGATACTGGTTTATTCAAATATTTGCACAAGTTACAGAACCACAGCAGGGGTTTTTCTGGCCATCTTAAATGGCATTTTTCCTTTTACTACACATGCTAAAGACATATAGGTGGTGGTAAAAAGCAACTTATGTAGTTTGGAAGGGCCTCGTCTCTCACTGCAAGAAAAAAAAAGACTTTTGTCTTGGTAATAAGAGGTCTGCTGGGAAATGTAGAACAAGACAGTTTCATGAGAATGTATTTATTTCAACATACTCCTTTTTTCTTTCTTAGATGTAGTTATGGAGTATTTGAATGCAGCAGGTGAGAACATGGCTGACCTCCAGGACCTGAATGATTTGGGGTCTAGGTATTTCTCTAGTAAGGAGGAGTTGGACTTTAAAGAACACACTTTTCTGTGTGAACAGAACAGCTAGTTTCAATGCTGAGTAATTTCATGTTTAATTCACCTATTTCAGAAGATTTGTGCCTAAAAAGGGAAGGTCTTGGCCAGAAGAGGGTGCAAAATTACCTAGCAAGCCAAGACACATTTTTGTGTATTTTAAAGACAACTTCATGGCACACAAAAACATTGAGGAAAAGTAAAAGTCGCAGTATGCTTGCCAGATAGCTGTCTCTTAGGTGAGAGGAGCTTTCTGTGCAACTATACTTTTTGTATCACAAAAAAACATCAAGACTCAATGTGATAACACCAAAAGCTGTGCTTGCAATAAAAAACCTCTCAGTGCTAAAAAAGTTGTCAAGAAGATAGGCAATATTGATACAGTCCTCTGTGTACTACATAGGCTATTTCTGACTGATACATGAATGACATGGAATGCATGTCTGGGCCTCTTCAGGTAGATTTTAATCTATAAAAGAAATATTTGTATAAGTAGATCTCTCAAAATCCTGAGATATTTTGTAATAATGTTGTCATATCTCCAAAGTGACAATATGATAACTTTCTTCACACTGAGAATATACCTGACAGTACCCTATGACTCCATCACAGAACTAAAAAACAATATTTTAGAACAAAAGGTGATATTTGTCATAAGTCAGAATGGCAGCCTGCTCCTCACAGGGTGAACATTGAGGAAACCTACAGGAGTGTCTCCATCATATCAGAATGACTATGTATTTGGAAAAGTGCCAAATAATGATCAATTTTATTCTTGATTAATTAATTTTTTAGATTACCAAAAAAGAAATTAATTTTTTTTTTTTACTACATCATTCATATAAATTGAAGTTAACTCACTAAACAAAAGTGCTAACAATATTTTGACCTGAGACTCTCCAAAGAGGACATTGTTTTGAGTTTGACATTCAGACTTTGAAAGCCAACCCCTTTCGCTGGGATACCTCTACCTTCCCTTCATATGAGAAAGCATTTCAGAGAGAATTGCTTTCAGGGTAGAACAAGTTCTTAATTAATTAGCTAGGAAGAAAGAAAAGACATTCTGTTAATACACTGTAGTGGTTTAGCCCCAGCCAGCAGCCAAGCCCCACTCAGCCACTTGCTCCCCACCAGCAGAACTGGGGAAATACTTGGAAGGGTAAAAGATGGGAAATTCATCAGTTGAGATAAAGCCAGTTTGATAGGAAAGCAAAAGCAACACACAAAAGCAAAGCAAAACGAGGCATTAATTCACAGCATTGCATGGGCAGGGAGGTTCAGTCATCTCCAGGAGGGGAGAGCCCCATCATTTGTAATGATTATTGGGGAAGAAAAACACCATTACTCCCTTCCTCCCCCTTCCTCCCTCCACTTTATTTACTGACCATGGTGTCATGTGGTCTGGAATATGCCTCTGGTCAGTTGGAGTCACTTCACCTTTCCTGGCTGGGTCTCCTCCCAACCTCCCAAGCACCCCCACATTCATTGCCAGCATGGCAGTATGGAAAGCAGAAAAGGCCTTGGCTCTGTGCAAGCCCTGCTCAGCAATAAAAAAACATCTTTTTACTATCAACCCTGTGTTCAGCACAAATCTAAAACACAGCTCCATAGCAGCCACTGTGAAGAAAATTAACTCTGTCCCAGGAAAACCAGCAAAATCTTTTTTTTCGAAGATACCACTATAACTCCAAAAGTATATTGGATGTAATGCACCACTTCATTACAGGAAAAATGAACCTACAGTATAATATTTTCCCCTCTTTCTCTTGCTTTTAGGGTTTTCCTCTGGTATAAAAAACCAAGAGTGATCACTTCAAAGTTACATTACAGAAGTGATGCAAAGACAAGTAGGCATTAAGGAAGCTGTAGCTGGGATGTTGTTCATCATACAGTATTTACAGAGAAGATCTTAGGTGGCTACAGCTGAAGCAGAATAAACAAGTCTAAGCCCTAGCTATATGTATGTACAAGTAAGATATCACAGTCTAAGGTAAATAAAATACTTTTGAGTTTCTCAGAAAGATTCCTTCAGTAAGTGGAGTACCAGCAGTCATGAACTGCAGGAAACATTAGCAGTGAATTGTAAATTCACATAAGGTAAGGGCAAGCAGAGATTTATTTTGCTTCTTTCTCAAAGCAGACTCTGGAGGGTTAGTATTAAGGTAACCAAAGATCCTTCCTGATTTACAGGCAAAAATGTAGTACAGCAATTTTACTGTTTTTTACTGCTTTTGCAATTTTTTACTGTTTTTTATCTAGCAGGTGAAAGGTTAAAAGCAGCTCTGTACCCAGAGAAGAAAAATATTTGCAGACGAAATATATGAAGGAAAGTGTGCTTGAATTTTTAATTCTTTTTGGTACCTTTTTGGTTGTCTTCTCCTATAGTGGAAGGCTGCTGATGAGACTGCTTGTATTTTTGCCCCCATGAGACCCTAGGCAAAAATGTTGTGATTTAAGTGTATCTACCTCAGCTTTAACCAGCGGCCATCACAAAAAAAAAAAAAGGTCTAGTTGTCCTGAAGTGTTCTAGCAGCATTGTTATTTTCCCGTAAAACTCAAAATTATAATTTCTTAAAACAAGGACTTAAAAACCCTCTAGAAATTGTGTTATTCTCCAGTTCTAGGTTATGTCTATTTCTTTTGATATTTGAGTATATGAAGACGTAGGAAATAAGAAGACTTGCAGAAATCAGTAGTTTCTGATGCTAAAAGTACATAATGCAAAGATGTGTTAATCTGTACTGAAGTTAAACACACAGCCTCCAAAGAGATCAAATCCTGCCACAATGTCTGTTCTGAAACAGAACCCTGCAGGGAATGAACAGGCAAGTGGTACTTAATCAGTGGCTTACTGTACATAGGTAGATATGAATCCAGCATGCTGTTGTTTTTCCCAAGTATATTTTTCTTGGATGGGGAAGAGGATTTGTAATCACACATCCTTGTATGTGATTTCCTATCAAGCTGATCCCACAGAGCAGATGCCTATCACTATCCCCAGCCTGTGGATTTAGCTCCAGATCTTAAAAGTCGTCTGAGTAAATAAAGTAACAGGAAGGGATTCAGAGGGGTTTACATGCAGTGTCTCTTTTGAAGTCATACATCATGTAAAATTTCTCTCAACAGGAGTCATATTGTTGCTAAATCCTACCTCATCTGTTTTAAGCTTGACTCCCAGCTCCTTGAAAAGCCACTGTCTATGTGTTGGTGCTTTTTCATCAGAGAGTCAGTCTTCTCACAGAATCTGGGCCTTGCAACTAGAGATTGTGAGGACTGATAACAGTGAAGCACTGCCAAGCCTTTTCTCAGCTCAGTGTACTAGAATATTGTCTGTTTGATCCTGAGAGGTTGTGTTACCTGCACACGTCTTTCCCTCTTTTTTTGGTCAGTATTTCATATCCAAGAGAGATTAAGCTGATGTTACTCCTCTCAGGCCCTTCCAAGGCACCACTAATACCCTGTCTCTCTCTGTCTCCCTCTTGCACATTACAGCCTTGGAGAAGTGAGCTCTGCTCTTCCACTGGCTCCATTTCCCCAGGGATTCTTGCTTATGGAAAACAGCCTGTGCTTGGAAGGGCTCCAGGCTTGCTTGCTTGCCCCATTGAGAGCTGCCACTTTTGATCTTTACTTGTGTGCAAGGTAAGCACAGGGCATGCACGAAAGCACATTTCATGCATCGCTGTCCAAGAAGCACAGTGGAGAAACTTTTGGGAGGTAAAAAGTTCTTGTCATAGATATGTGCCCTGCTTGGGAAAATATTCCATGGTACCACACACCTTTTATTTTCCTTCTGTATGTAGTTGGTGCTGATGTTCATTCTGCAAGTTCTCACTCTTCAGGTAACAGGATCTGCTTGTGTTGCTTCTGCTACTCTCTGTGGCTCTGTGGATATTCTTTGCCAGACTGCAAGGAATGTTTTTTCAAGCTGAAATGCTTTCTTCAAACTGAAGAATGCATGGACCTGCTCCTGGCTACACATGTACATTGTGTTCATACTTGTGAGCATTGGCTCTGAAATGGAATCAGAAGAGTAACATAAAATAATGAAAATTATGTAAATTTTTTAAAATCCTGCTTCTGCTTGTAACCTCTCTGAATCCTTGAATATGTTTTGGAGATGAAATAACAAATAACATTCCAATTTTTTAGTTATTTGACTCACGATGACGTAGGGAATAGACTAGAATAGACTAGGTCTGTTATGTTCTGTATGACAAATTATGAGCCAGGTCTGGTGGCTCTGTCCCGGAGAGAAGCTATCTGCAGTGCATGCCCCAGGCCCATCCAGAAGAGAGAGTCAGAGAAGAGCACAACTACAACATTGCTAAAGCAGAGACTGAATGCTCCAGGAAAATGTATTTTTCATCTCAGAAAGTTTTGCAGCCATTCAATTCTGGAGCACCTCCTGCTCCACACTGAGGGCTTGATCTTTGAGCCACAATCTTCGACCTCCCAGTGTCAGAGATGAGGGAGTTTGCCACCCTGTGGAGGCCCAACTAAAATGGATAAACACAGAGCTCTTATAAGAGCTACAGTATCCATGTACTTTTTGCAAATGTGTTTAAATGGACAAATGATCTCAAGAAGATCCATAGCTCTCACCCCTATCAGAAGGTACATGCTTGCTTCAAAAAAGTGAAGAGCCAATGCCCAGGCTGACAAAATTGCCCATTCTGTCTTTTCTCCAGCGCAGGGCTGGGAAGAAATATCATCAAGGATTTCCTCAAAAAGTAGTGGTAAGGAAAGGAGGATGGAGCAAGAAGAATAAAATCAAATAATATAAAAACTAATAGAATAATTGAGTTGGAAAGGACCTACAATGATCATCAAGTCCAACTGCCTGACTACATCAGGGCTGACCAATAGTTAAAGCATATTATTAAGAGTGTTGTCCAAATGCCTCTTCAACACTGACCAGTTCAGGATATTGACAACCTCTCTTGGGAGGCTGTTCCAGGGTTTGATCACCCTCTGGGTAAAGAAATGCTTCCTCATATCAGGAAACATCTGCTGATGGATGCAGCTTTGAGCCATTCTAATGCACCCTGGCTCCGAAACCAAGGAAGAAATCATCACTTCCCTCTCTCCTTGCCCTTCTCAGGAAGCTGCAGAGACCAGTGCCTCTCAGTCTCCTTCTCTACAAACAAGAAAACCCCATTGTCCTCCGCTGCTCCTTACNGATAATAATAATAATTCTTACTTCCATCTCTTTATATATTGTAGATATTTAGGTCTTTCAGATGATGGACTTGTTAAAACAATTCTGCATCTCACATTGAAAAAGTTTTCTAGATTGATAATAGAAATTATTTACTCCAGTCATCACTTTTTTAAGACTGTCTGAGCATACCTTTATTAGAATAGAGGCAACCCTTACAGCACACATTCCATAAAAATATCCTCTACTAAACCCATTTAGTGCTTTTCAACCTATTAGTGCTTTTCAAGTAGCAGTGGCCTCAGAAGAATTTAGTTAATGAAGGAAGATACTAAGAAGACAGTATGTTACTCAATCCAAATGAGGCTACTTTGTCATCCATTTTTGGAGACAACAATTTGCTGCAAAAGTGAGTTATTTACAGGAGCAATGGTCACACTCTGCATAGCTGTAGTGCCTTCAAAAAGCTACTTCCTTTTGATGCAGGCAATAGAGAAGCATTGCAGAAAAAGCTGATGTTTGAAGCAATGGGAAAGTGATGTGTCTATATATAGATGTACACCAAATGAGACACTGGAAAATCAAGGAATAAACCTCTGCTCAAAATCAGAGGCTATCCACATATTCATCCTAAGTTAATTGTTCTGGAGCCTGACTGGAGGCAGTGTTTACTCATGTTTTCCAAGTTACAGGAGTTGCCAATCAGACGGAGACTATTAAACACTGAGGAAATAATTTACTGGGGAATTCACAATGCAAAATGACCAGTAGCTTGCATTAGAAGGCTTCCCTTTGGTATTCATTCATACACAATGTTCATTTAGCAACCCCTGCAAAATGTCATACTTTATAGGTGGTGAAGGTTGTTTCCTTTTCTGTTTTTGTTATTGAAATACTAAATGGTTATCATTTCAAGGTCCTCCCCAGTACTTTTCAAACAGTTTCCTGTCATTACTTCTTCACTTATGTAATATACTATACCAAAACCCTCAGAAGATGCCACAAGATTCTGCTCATTACAGGGTTAATTTATTCATAGAACCATTTTCCTTACAAGGCTGTGCTACAGTCAGAAGGTCAAAAGAGCAGCTTCCACTAAATGCTAAAACTGTTGTACACAACTGTCCTCACATTTCTTCTGAGTTTAAAACTGGACCCCAGCTAATAGATTTTTATCTTTGTTTATGGTAGAAGTAGATGGAATCTCTTATTTTCTGTCATAAGTACTGTTCTCACATGGTTAAGTCCAAAGTTCACACATATAAGTGACGGAAGAGTTTATAATGGTTTCATGTCTGTGTTTCTTATAGTAAAAAAAAAAAGTTAATTTGACTGTATATGAAAACCAGCAAAAGATGGCAAACAGCATGAGTAATGGCTAACAAGTTGCAATTTAAATACTGAGGAGATAAGCACCAGCATGAAAAAAACTAAGCATATCAAATTTTGTTATGCCTCTAGGGATAGGCAAATTTTTGTCTTTTGTTTAAAACTTTATATAAAATTCTGCTATTAAGACATCATTGTTATATTTCGTTTTTTAAAGAGATGGGTTTTATAAATGTAAATTGTTGGGAGTTTGGGATTATAGGTTGGCTTTTTTTTATCCTTAGTACAGTTGTCTGCACACAAAAGAAGTCTAGAAGCACAGAAAGCAAATTTCTAGCTGATTTTGACAAATGAGCCACACAGCATAATAATTTAAAACTTTTAGAGTACACTTGAACCACTTTGACTTCCAGAGATGGATTCCATGCAGTTCAGAGAAGCCTACATCTTGCTTGTACACACATGAAAATCCCACTGGAGGAAAGGCATGCAGACTTACTAAGGCTAATATTAATTTTATAGCATATGTCTCTTATCTATGATTTCACTGTTGATTTTTTCGATGTATAGTTGCAACTTCTGTAGGAATTGCAATTGAGGATATGATAAAGTAAAAGAATAATCCTTACTGTTCAAGTTTCCCAAGTGATTTTTCATTGTATGGATTTAGAATTTTGATTCTCTACAACCCCACAATGTAGAATATTTTAAAGTACTTCCCATGCATTTTTGACTGTAAATAATTTAATATTCAGTTTTTGTAAAAGGACTACATAAGATTGGTTGCCTTGGTTTTTAAATCAATTTAATTAAATTTTCTTTGTTTTTTAAATCAATTCAAAGTAGGAGCTGTCTATTTGGATTGCAAACCAGGGAAACTACTCTAATTGTTCTTATCTTCAGTTATACATAGATTGAAGAATGCTTGGATTGTGCACTATTGCTGACCAATTCATTTCATAGGAAGGAGTCTCAACAAATTCATTAGGTGTTGGGTTAAGCTGAAAGGAAGGCCATGAATGCAAAATCATGGGACACATTTTCCAAATTCATAACAAGAATCCTCTGGGATTTCAGTATTTTTCATTAACAGACTGCTCTCTGTGTTCTTGTCATGCAAAGAACTAGTGAAGCTGACTACTGGGGATCAGGAGATTTTTATGAACTTTTCTTTCTTATTTTCCTTCTCACACTCCATTTTCTAATTGATGACTCTGTTCATCAGACTAAACTAAAAAGACAGACAATGCACAATAAAACTGGTGCTTGGAAAATAGGCTTGCAACAAAGAGAAGCCATCCTTGTGTTTAGGATTGACAGTCATGGTCCTTTTATCCCACTAGGACTAGATGTTTTCTTTCTGCATTTCATCTTTTTCTGTACAAGAATGGTCTTCATAGGCAAACACACATGCCAGTAGTTATCCTGTGTTTCAGACGAAATTCTGCAATGATAAAGATCCACTTCCCAAAACCATCTTGTGTTCCATCTTCATGGGGGCAGAGCTGTTGGGCTACAGCAGTCTTTGTTCCCACCCCTTGCTGTTCTAACATTAGGTGGTTTTGGTGTTTGGAAACCACTGTTGAAATACAGAATACAGAATACCTTTCACAGAAGGGTAGAGGTATCTGTAAATGGGAAGGAAGAAAAAGTAGATCCTGATGTTTTCCTGGCACTGTATTTCAAGGTGTGTCTGTTTTACACAAATAGATAAATATCAAATTCCACATGTATAGATACACCTCTGCTTTGTATTCTGGGCTGGTTTTCTTAGCATTCTTCTGAGTCTCTTTAGCAGAGAAATCTATTACTGTCCCATGACATTTCCTTAGAACATTTAGATCTTGCCTATGTTGAAATTATATTTTATTACATATTATATTACTAAATTAATGTGTATTTTTCTATGCAAAACAGAGGCATGTGCAGCTTTAAAAGAACCTTGCTTGTTCTTGGATGTCTACATTTGCTTTATGTAGTAAACATTAAAAAAGCTTTAAAAGGTAATGTGAATTAAAAATATTACAAAAGAATAAAAACCTAGTGCTGTCTTTAAACGTCCCATACTGCAATTGAGTACAATTCCAACAAGCCACAGGTGTACACCATATGCATAGGTGCAAATGTGATTATGAGAGGTCTGATGACAGTTCTGGGTCCACAAAGCATTCATCTCAATATAAACATCTGTTATGTATTCAAGGCAAAACTGTGCAGACTATAGAGCTATAATTGAGGTTTTAAATGCAGAGATATCAGGAAACTCCAGATTAGTGCCCCAACAGGAACTCATATTTGATCACATTATAAAAAGATAGTATTTTTTATTAGTGTACATGATGTTAGGCTTCATGCCTTATTATACTGAGATGGAATTGGTTCAGCTCAACAGAGTGTAGGGACTACTGACTCGGAGTGATGCACTTATTTCTCAATTATGGGACTGATGCACTCTTCTGACAGAGGGGCTCTAATGAGCTGGGCTGTTGTTAGCTGTCAATGTACATTGTGTAAATCCTGTGGTTTGATTGGCTGCTCCCTGTCATAAACCAGCAATAAATATGATGTGCCCAACTTCTGTATTCCACTGCTGACAGCTGAAGTTGCCAAATCCTTTACATTATATATAAAAGACCCTGTTATCAGACACTTACAATTTGGCCAAACTTTAGCCGTGCAGGATTAAATTTCCTGTGCCTTGTGTCTGCCTTTAGGCGAATGTCCTTTATAATTTCTTCTAAAACCATTTCTGAGAAAGAAATAAGGGAAACTATATTAACCACACAAGGTCTCTTCACAGTTCTCTCTTCATGTCTTGCTGCATTTCCAAAAAGTATAGCCTGAAAGGCAAAAAAAAGTCAGGCCAAACTGCTGGGGACTGAAAACCTCGGATTTGTGCAGTTGAGAAGCCTCGGACAAGAGCGGGTATATCATTATTCTTATTTTCTTTGGCATTTTTATCCTTTTAACCCCAGATCAGTCACATGCAAACTAAAGACTCACTCCTACATCAGATCAAATAGCTTTTCACAGTGTCAATCTTCTTGAAATATTAACAGTACCTATACTGTTTTCTGGGGGTTTTTAAACAAATATTATAGAAGGAATCCTCTTAGCACCAAGGTGTCTCAGGCTAAAGGCTTACCGTGCCCTCTCAGATGCAATAGCTCAATATCACTAGTAATCAGAAAAGAACAAAACATCAATATGTCACTTTGCATGACTGAAGTGTCTTCATGCTTAATAGCTGAGGTTTGAATCACTGTTCTAGTCCATTGAGATTTGGACCTCCATTCTAATGAAAATACATTCTAAAAATAATGATTTTACAAATATCACTGAGAGCTGTCAGGAGGAAACTTTTGAGAAGATTAAAAATGTGCCTTCCTTCCTTCCTTCCTTCCTTCCT
>VYZP01078355.1:40020-53097 GCA_013400635.1 Hypocryptadius cinnamomeus | reverse complement strand
CAAGACACTGAGCTTTAGAATACATGCAACTGAGAAAATACTTGGTATAGTATGATATCAAAAATGAAAAAAAGTCCCAGATTTCAGTAATACATAAAAGATAAAATAAAAGCTTTGTGCTGGAATTGAGAAAAATATTCATATTGTGATAGCCTGTCTGAAAAAAGCTACTGCCAGTTTTTAGCTCCTTTTGAATCAAGCTCAGCTTACAGGTAAAGAAAATGAGATTTCCTTGAGAGCTGAATTCAATACATATAAAAATAGGTATTTTTTAAAACAGTTATCAGGCACTCTGAAGTGTTAACAGCTATTTGGAAATTCACTGCTGACAGTTATCAAAAACGCATATATAACTGCACACTAGCAGTTCCAATTTTGGAAATTCTGTCTTACATAGTGATCCAATATGTTTCCTACAAGAACCAAGTTTGTTCAATAATGTAGATGTTCAATAGTTTAAGTTTTTCCATATTACCTGTTCCATTCGAAAGGCCATCTCTTTATGCAACTGCTGAATAGTATTTTTGGCTGCTGCATCTTGAGTTACAAGTCTGTCTTTGCTAGCTTTCACTTCTTTATTAAGCTCTTCTATTCTTGCTTCCAGCTAAAATACAACATCATGATGTAATTATAGGGAAAATAACTCTTTGATCATGTTTTATACAGGCAGGCATATTTCACACAAAATTAGATGCTTCAACAGATATTTACCTGTATTTTACACTTGTCAGGCTGCAACCACCCATATCAACATCTAGCTTTGCATGACTAGCAAAAGCATGAAAGATGTCAATTCTCATCTTCAGAGAGTGACGATCCTTCAAATCAAGTAAAACACCAGGCACAGTAATTTACTACACAAAATAACAGACTGACAGCAAGTCAGAGCTGCCAGAGAAGAGTTGGCTGCCATCTGAGGTTGCTTCACCTTCCATCCTTTTGTCCTATCCTTGTGCCATATCCTTCACCATGCCAGCAAAGCAGCCATGCATCCATACTGAAATATACTGGGAATTAATTCACTGAAAAAATCACTCAGCAAATAAAGATGAGCTTAGTCACCACGCTGGCACTTTTTATAGCCACCTAGTGAACCAAGTCAGAGACCTGATGCAGCTGAAGAATAATCCCCAGTGTCAACTGGAACACTTCCCAGAGTGTGCTCCCTGCCAAGTCAGGCAAGTCCAGCAGGAGCAGCATGGTGGCTGCAAAGGCTGTGACACTGCTCAAATGTTGTTCAAATCGTGCCTCATGACCCTCCTCTTGTCCCAGGGGGAAGCCAACTCACCCAGGTTAGGGGGTTTAGTTTGCTTTGGAGGAGAAGGGACAGGATCTGAGCATTAGTACTGTACATTCTGTGTAATCCCAAGGTGCTGTGAAAGAGGCAAGAACCACCTAATTTGCTTCTGTTACCACACCATGACTTGACCACACTTTGTTCAGCTCTGCAAATGCATCATTTGCCAAAGAAAAAGCTTCACAGGTACAAGCAGGCAGGTACAGTTTGTCCAGAGCTGTGAGTGCAGTCAAGCTTTCATTCACATAAAAGTAACCATAAAGCACTAATACAGAAATTCCAACAATAAAACACTACCTTCACAAATGAAAAAAAATAAGTGTTTCACTGCAATGTCTCTTACAGCTCAGGTGCTATCAACAACCATATAAAACTATTATAGTCCAAAAGAATATTTTCTGGAATCACTTGCAAGCATGTGGTATCACAAACACCCTCACAAATACTTTTTTTTAGAATGGAATAAAGCAACTGCTGCATGATAGAGCTTCATGAAATCACACATGACTCATGACAGAGCTATCATGGAAATACAGACAAGAAAGAACGAGGGAGCTGCTCATACTGGTTTATTCAGGCACATGCAATTCCAATTTGTAGCCTAAAAATAACACTTTTCAATCACATCATGGATTTTCAAATATTCTCTGAAATCAACCATGAATATATGAATATATTACATTAACATATTCCTCTAGAACACTTCAAGCCTGACACCCTGTTCTGTGAACAGATTTCTGTGTGATGCAGACACCAACAAAGAAACCTGAAACCAGGATAGTCACCAGCACTTGGACAAACAGAAATTAGTATTTCAAATGTTTCTCTTGCCAGATTTCCAGGATATAACCTGTAGTCAGTTTATAAAGCTGGCCAGCCAGCTGCAGGGACATCAGCAGATAGCTGATAACAGCCAAGCACTGACACCTGGTGTGGAACCTTTTCTTACCACACTAAAACCAGCCTCCACCATGGTTCTCCTTGGCCTGCTGAGGTTCTAACAAGCCCCTGAGAAAAGGCCTGTATTTAGTACCTGCTACTACAGCAGACTTCCAGATACACAACACTTAGGGGATGGGAATCCAGAAAGTCAGTTTATTCAAATTCACTAAAGGCATTTAGACAATTTCTTGGAATACAAGAGTAGATTTATCCTCTTAAAAAGCTCAGGATAATAAGCATGGGAATCAACAGTGGCAACAGTGACATTATACACAGGTAAAATACTAACCAGCACTTCTGTTTTGTTATCTGTACCTGTTTAATAATGCTGAGGTGCTGCTTTTCTGTTTCTGTTCGTTTTTTCAATTCATCTTTTAAGTTGTCCTTTTCTGAGCAAATTTCCAAAATCAGTTCCTGATGCTTTTTATTTTCTTTAATCAATCTATAAAGAAAAAAAAATAAAACCAAGGTACATCAGTACTGGGGTTTTTTGGTTGTTTTCAATCTCGAGAAACATGGTTTTTGCTCTTCGATCTGCAAGTTTTACTGGAAGCCAGAAACCCTAAAAAATCCATTAAAGCCTTACAAGAAAATAAAAGCAGAATATTGTGCATGTGGAACTTAACTCCAAAACAGCAAGCAGCAACCTCCTGGTGAGGAAACTGCTTGTTTTCAATTTTAGGATTGTTGTGGTCCATAATGACATGGGAAATTTGGTAACCCTATGAAACTACAAAATTGTAAATGCTAGTAATTTTAAGGTAATGTAATACAGTAACTTCCAGTCAGGTGGTCTCACCAGTCATTTGTCTGAAAACACAGGGATTTTATTAATTTCATGGATTTCTCAGAGGTACCATGAAGTTCACAACCTGGTAAGAAACAGAATCCTGATTTTTCCTAGTAGCTAACAAGTATCTGTGCCCATGCTCTTTATAAAGTTCAATTTTTAGCAATAGTTCCAGTTCAGCTGTTTGACGCCTACTCAGACCTAGTTTGACATTCTAACATAAAACTGAGAAGTTACATTGTCAGAACTGCCAAATGAACAGTCTCACATATATTTACATGTTTGCAGATACTATTGCATGGTGGGTATTTTAGGCCACTAAATGCATGAATGTGGGAGGCATGCATTTACCTGAACAAGATACTTAATTATCCCTTTACCCCAACCTTTGTTGAAAAAAAAAAATCTCTGAACAAACTGGTCTCATAAATTATAAGGAATTCAAAATCATCAGTTACAAAGAGCTTAGCACTTGTGATCTGCTTTTTAATCTATTAATGAATATTCCAGGATTACAAATTCTTAATTCTTGCCACAGCTGCTGACACAATATATTTAGATCTGATCACAGGAGACAACTGGGCTCTTTCCAGAATGATGTTACAAGTTCTGCTGATCATCAAGTAAGGAACAAAACAAACGCAACTCAGAACACCCTTTGGACCAAACACAAAATGTTCCACAGCAGTTTCACACTCTGGAGGTGAGTTCCCAAGTGTCAAATGGTTGCAGCTGGCCAAAAGAAAGCGACATGTTTTTACATGAAGCCTTCTGTGTGTATATATTACATACACATATATAGAAACACTTAACTCTGAGGAAGTAATTGGTCCATGGCTGAAAACGCTGTCCTGCCTCTGAGTTTACCATGGATAAGTAAAACTCTTTACCTCATGATCTCCTGGAATCACCTCTCTCTACACACCCACCACTTCAGATTCCCACTCCTCCTCTGTAACTTCTGAATGTCTAACTGTGCATTCTCAAGCTTTCCTGTCATCAGCTGACTTTCCTCACATGGATGGTTTCTGTCAGAGGTTAACTAGTGAAGTGCAACAGAATCCTTTCCCTACTGGGATTCTCTCCCCCTGTCTGGTTTCCCTTCCTGTGATGTTCTCCCATATCATGGTACTGGAGAGCCTTATGTTAAAAGCAGGATTCTCATTTCCAGCTCTGCAAAAAGGAATAAATGTTAAGTTAGAGGCTACATTTTGTTAGCAAAAAAACATTTCTAAAGAGGCAACAGAGTATTAAACACCAAGTAAGGAATCATGAAATCAAGCAATGAACTGGCTTTTGATGAACAGAAATATTAATGTTGAATACTGCCTGGTACAACTATTAAGCCCAGTTAATTATAACAACACTTATAAGCCATGCATTTCAGAAGACCTCCTAAAAATTGTGCAGAGTAGTTTATCATATATGCCACTTCCAAGTCAAACAATACTCTCATCTGATTAACAACTTTGCTGGATGACAACAGGAGATTGAATACTACTGGAAAAAGAAACAAGCAATTCTGAACATAAATAAAATGCCCATTGTGGGAGTTAGTACTTTCAAAGATTCATTTCTCCACAGACACATATGGACTGAATGAATCCTGGACTATTTTTAAATCACCATTACTGCTGCAGTATTGAAGTAATTCTAGACATTGGCAAGCTATTCAATGACACAGTTGGCTATTCAGTTCCTGCCAAATCCTGCAAGAATTCAGACTTCTAAGCACACAATTTTATTTACAAGTACATACCACAAGCAAAAATGATTCCTTGCTTAAAAACAATTTTAAAAAATCTCATTAACTATCTCATTAACTATACCAACTCAAGAAAAGTTACTTCATACCAAAATGTTGTATGCAGGTGCGCACAACACGCAGCCAAAATTGTTCAGCACACACCTCCAACTGTGAAGCACATATTCAAATACTCACTTTGTAATAGTTTGTTCTTGCTGTAGGTATTTATCTTGTACACATTTTTCAAACACAGCCAAGGCATGTTCACCCTTCTGCACACCATTGGGGAGCTTTGGTTCTTTTGAAAAATCTGTGGATAACAGTTCAGACTCTATTTCCTTCAGCAAATCCTCCTGTGAGGAAGTCTGATGTATTGTGGAAATAAGTTTCTTTGTGCAGTCTGTGTCATAAGGGCTTTCTGTATAAATTTTATCACTTGATTTTTTCACAAAGTCAGATTCCTCCCTCAGATCCTGTAATATTTCCATTAATGATTGCTCTGTCTGGTTAGTTTTTGGATCGTGTCCAAGTTCTTCACTAGGTAGATGTTCTGGTTTTGTGGAGCCTTCTGCCTTTGTTTCACAGTAGGCACTGGCAGAGGAGTCTGCCCCTCCACACTGCTGCTGTCCTTCTGCTGGGGCCCCACTGCTGCTGGTGCCAACAGCTGCTGCATCCTGATCCGAGGGCAAGGAACTCAATTCCCTCTCCAAGACACCAGCATCCCTTCCAGTGCTTGGGCACTCCTCCATTCCAGGTGTTTTATCAGCCTTCTCATTATCTGGGGATTTGAAAGAGGCATCATCTGACAGATGGACTGGCTCCAGTGTGCTCTGCATTTCTGGTAAATATTCCTCCATAATCTTCCTTTGGAAATCTAGATGGAGAATTCATATTACAACATATTATATACAAGATCAAAAGAGACTAAGATAGGGGAAATAAAGGCTACTAGAAAGTAAAATTCAAAGTTCAAAAATATTTAGATACATGTTATACAGAGTTTGTTGATCTTTCAGCCCAACCTTTAAGTAAATGCTCCAATACAAGTTTTTCTAAGAGAAGGTGAGAAATGAGGGATAGCAAACAGGAAGCAGAGAGATAGTAAATGCCAAGACAATAAAAAAGCAGAACTTGTCAGAATTAATAATTCTACCATTTAAATCCGCAAAAATTCCAAGTAATCACTTCTAAAAAATACTTCATGACAATAAATAACCCAAGAAGATTAAGCATCCAGGGTCTTACAGTTTTCACTTCCCTATACATGATTTGAAAGCAACAATATGTCTTGACTTACTCATTTTTATAACATAGGGTGACTCCCTGGTCCAGCCAGAATATCCAATTTCCTCAGAGTCATGTCCTCACTGAGCACCCATACAGCAAAATGCATCTGTACCCAGGAAACTAAGGGAAGGGGTTGGGGGAGGATGGGGGTGAGATTCTTTTTTCCCATCTGTTTTCAAGCAACCAAAATCCCCTGTGGAAGAGCACAGATGGTCTGTGGCAGATATGCCCTCTCAAACAGCAGCTTGCAGAGCAAGGACTTGAAAAGCTCAGTAGAAGCTCTCTAGGACACCACAGTGAGAACCAAATAGCCAGAATAATTATGGAAGAGCCTGAGTATAATACTTTTTTAGTTATAATACTTTTTCAGGAATCCCAGATGGTCCAGTATCTGAAAAGACTACTGGCATTTTTAGCAAGCACAAGAAGCCCTTATTTCCATTAGAAGAAATTCATTACAGCAGTCCTAACTTTTATATGCAACCCTATCCTCCTACACTGGGTAATTTAGGCTATTTATAAACAAGGCAAACTTTTCATTTATAAATTCAACTCTGCTATTCCAAGAGCTATCTCAAAGAAAGTGCTTATTTGCCACATCAAACTTGTTTCCACCCTTGCTTTCTGACTTGTTCAGCTCTCCCTTACACAGCCAGACCATCTGAGCCACTCAGGTACTTGCTCCATGCTCCTCCCTTTGCCTCAGCCTGAAAAGGAAACCCTTTGTGCTCTTTGGCTTCACTCCACTCCCCCAGAGTGCTGCCTTATTAACCAACACTTCCTACTGAGGCTCACACTGCTAAAACAGAGGGGTTTAGGAGTCCCATGGGGCCTGTCACCAATTGCTACCACTGTCACCTTTCACTGTTAGACACAAAAGCAGCTCCGGCCCAGTTCTTTCTACCAAGAAATAGCATCCCACAAAACACCTCCCACAAGTACCTGAAACCTACAGCTGAGTTACAACTGGCACTCAATCAACAAGAGGGAAGCACATGGAAAACTGAGCATTCAGCTGGGAGTATGGAAGGGAACATATCACAACTGGACAAGAGTCACAAATCAGCAAATGAGAATCACACATTTTTTAAGCAACAAGCAAAGAACTTTTCCTTTTTTGGTTTCCAAGCAAAAAAAAAAAAAAGAAAAAAAAAATCCCCAATGCTACAGCCTCTAACCCAGTACAGATCAGCAGGAACCAGAACACAAGTGGGAAGAGAGAGGTACAAACAAGGACAGAGATGGGGAATGAGAGAATCTATACAATGTGACAAGGATTCCCCATTCTACAAACAGATCTTCTCTGGTATTAATAAAATCCCTGATTACTCTTTGCTTCAAAAGATTTATGTTTGGATCAACACTGGAACCAGCAAATCCCACCGCTTGGTTCATGCAGGCCAAACAAATGATCTTTTGGAACCCATCTACCCTTTGATAACTTCTGCTAGTAATGAAAGTTCACAATGTACTACTATCATCCTCTAACAAAACAAACCCAACTGACAGTCTCAATGTGAAAGTGAACTTAACTGCAAGAAAAAGTATTCCATTTGACAGCTGCAGAACACGTTAGTTCCTCCTTAATTAAAATGCTGTTAAAAACTAATGCTTTCAGACTAGTGCACTTTAAACAATCAATAATCTTAAGATAATTTGCCAATTATGCAGTTAAGACAGAAGAAAAATTCACCTTCTAGTATCTGTTCCCTCTTGTCAAAAGAGGTTTATAATCCACACTCAGCTGTAAAAGATACTGTATTAGCATAAAGCTGAGGAACTGGTTTTTTCTCTAGTAGGTACTCCAGTCAAAGTTCTTGATGATGCTTTCTCTGGAATGATCAAAGGGGCTTTTTTTACCTCATTTTAAGCCTTTTTTAAAGCACCTTCTGAAGTATTACAGAACATCCCAGAATGTGCAGTTGCTTGATGCACTACTGCCACAAACCTGCTTGTGACTGCCCAGCTGCTGCAGTTCACCTTTACCACAAGAAAGGGAGTGGTAAAATTGGATACATGAACTTCCATGTTGGTTGTTACACATAAAATCTCCAGTCAGGTCAGCAAACTGGAGGGTAATTATCTCCATATGGAAGCAACAAGTGAAAAATACAGCCCTGTTAAAGAGGACATTAGGAAGGTCACTAAGTTTTCTTTTTATTGTGTTACTTCCTTCTGTAAATAATACTGTGAATTAGTATTACAAAGACTAATCTACATGGAAGCAGAAATACAATTATTTGCACAACTCAGTCACAGAGAAAAAAAGAGCCACTGACTCCATATCCAAATAACTTAGTTATTATTAATCATAAAGTGTAGGTTTTATATCACACACATGAAGAATGATTATACAAATCAGTTAAAGCATGAAAAGTAAATTATGATGATTCAGTGTTCCCTGCAGTTGTACTTTAATTTTCAGTGGTACCTAGAATATAATTTACCACATGAAGTTCACAGTCTTCATGATTCCAATACACTGGATTTAGCCTTATCTGCTGAAATCTACCTGCACCTATCTGCACCTGTTCATGACATACATAGATTTTTTTTCCCCCCCTACTCTCAGTGAATAATATTAGCTTTTTTGTTCTAATTACTAACTCTTAAACAGAAATTAAATAATTGATCACAGGATCACAGTTTATTTTCACACCAGAAATGTGCAGACAAAGAACTGTCCTAGGTTGAGAAGGAAGTGGAACAGCTGTCAATGCAAATTCATACTGACATTCAAATATCTCTTGAATATTCGAAGTTTGTTCTGCCTACCTCAGGCAACTGAATATAACAGCTACTTCCTATATAAGGCCAGAGACAGAAAACTGCAGTGATGTCACTGAAGAAAAGGCTCATGGTTTGCAAGCAAAACATTTTCTGTGACAAAAGAATCAATCAGCCTAGCAGTAGCCTGCTAATATTTGACCGTTTCATATCAAACACAGAAATCCATCAAGCTCCAGATAGTATTTGGACACCACCTGACAGGAGCTCCATGACTTCCCAGGTTTAATATCCATCTTGTATTACCCTACTCACCCTTACAAATTATTTTTCAAAATCAGGGATGTACTAAGGTTATGTATACTGCATTAAGGAAATAAAATAGTTTAGTGCCTCTTATGATGTCTTCAGAAGGCATCAAAAACAATCAAAAAAGGCAAATCTTGACTGAAGCAAGTGAACTGGCTTATGTAATGATATGCTTAAACATCAAACAAGCACACAGTGTGTTGAGTGACAGCAAAGTGCTGGGTTCCTGCACTGTTTTGCAAAGCTTCTACCTTCAGCCACCTGCTCTGCTCCTTCCCTAGGCCTGATAATCATCTTGACAACAGGGCAGAAGGGATGTTTGTCTCACCCTGACATGTAAGTCCCTTCTGCTGCCTGTGCCACAGGAACTTCTCAAAGCAGCACTCAGAGTGGCCCAGCCCAAGCCTGCTTGCCCACATGCCATGAATGACTGCCATCCATCTAGGGCAGCATGTGAAAAGCTCTGTCACTGCCCTGTGACACTTTCTGCAGCTGTGACAGGACTCTGCTGTGACTGGACTCGTGTAACTGGTCTGACCAGCTGTCCTCCTGTTTTACAGCTCACAATTAGTCTGACACTCTTCCCCATGCTCCTGTTCCACAGCAGAGGAGGCAGCTGGCTGTGCTTTCCCCCAGTGCAGTGACACAAAGCCATGCAAGTGGAAATACATCAGTTCAGATCCTGGTGATGAGAGCAGCAGGAATGAGGAACAGGAGCACAGCTCAGCCACATTTGAAAAACATCTCCCTATACATCAGAATACAGGCAAGTTGTACCCTTCAAAACCAAAACTGCCTCTTCTTTAAACAGCCATTGTTTTTTCTCATCACAGATGTGTTCTTCAAAGACACAAAGAGCATACACACTCTTCATCATTATTCACAAAACTAAGTTTAAATCTGCATCAGCACAGATTATCTCCAAGTTCCAATGTAACATCTAAAATGAGTAAGTAGTTAAATAGCTGGCACAGGACACACAAAATTAAAGGCTGGTACTGGCAAGGGTTACAGCCATTTATCACACCACTTAAACTAAGATGTGCTTATCTGCTAAATTGCTGATAGCACAGCTGACTGGAAACAGAGGCAGGGAGCAGAGAGCCTCCAATGGAATATGTGAACAGCACACCAGCTTTGGAATACAAATGTCTCCCAGGTATGGCAGTGAATACAAAGACTCAGGAAATAGCAATTTTTTACTTCACTTTCTGTTACACAACAGAAACATCTTCTATTAACTGCTAATCAAATGATAAAAATAAGAACAAATATGACAATGCGTCATTTAAGCTCCTCAAGGAAGCATATGACACAATATAAGTATTGATTATCCTGGGAGAACATCAAAAAATCTCAATACACACTCCTGTAACATGCCAGCAAAAGGAAGAAAAAAACTCTTTGTAGCTATCTTCAGCAGCAGTCCAGAAAAGCTTATGCTCCAAGAGCAAACTCTCACTTCAGAGTCCAACCACTGGCACAGAGAAAAGCAGTTTCTGTAACACTCAGTCCTCCTCTTTCCTCTGCTGGAAGTACTTACACTCCTAACTTGTTAAGGAAGCTGCTGGCACCCTCGTCCCTTGGCTCTTCATCCACTGTACTGGTTGAAAATCCTTCCTACCTTGGCAGTACTGCTAATTCTGATTAGGAACACCACCTTTCCCAGCTCTAGCCTGCTATCCAATGAGCACAGGCATGTGCTGAGGTCCTGGTCTGTTTTAATTCAATATTATGCCATTTCAAACTGCTTGTCTTTTCAATCTTCCTACTGAATGCAAACATGATTAAATCCCTCACTACAAAGGCCTTTCCTAAGCAGATGCACTATTAATGCTGGAATTTAATTTCGTAAAATGGGCAGAATTTGACCCAAACTGTAAATACTTACGTTGTAAATATTCAAGAAGGAGGAAATTACTTTGTTTCAGCCAATTTCAAAACACATGTGAGATGACAGCTAAAGAAACACATTAAATGATAACTATAGGAAACTTTCACTGAGGTGTGGCTGTCTAGAAAACTTCACTAAAAACAAGGGAATAAAAGAGAGTGTGCCTTGTCACCTAGTAACTATCACAATGGGATTTTTACAACAAACGGATTAAAGAATGACAGAAGTGTGTGCCTGGGGTGGTTCTGTAAGCAAACTTAAGGTCAAGGTCCTGAGAAACAAAAATCACTGCTTCAAGAGAAAAAAAAAATATATTTACACCTCAATGCCTAAAAATACTGCAGAGAGAGGGGCAAAAAAGGGCAGGAAGGAATAATGCTTCACAAGTGTGTGTATATACAAAACTTTATTCAACCCACGCTTGAAATTAAAGTAAAGAGCATTGACCTAAGTGACTCCGAGGCACAAAACCTTCTGAAAGGGGAGTAATAAAAACTTAATACAGCAAATGCAGTTTACTGGACACCAGACACATTCAACTACACATTACATAATATAATGGCCAGTAGCAGTCAATTCTTTTAGTTCCTTTCAACAAGAAAGGGTTTTGTATCATCTTTGGGAAGATGTTTTCCACTCCTGGCTGTGCTCAGGAATCATCTACTGTCCAAAAAGTACACGTGCAAGCCACAAAACTGTGAAAAAGCATTTTTCACACCAGCTCAGACCATATATGCTCTTTACCTCTGGATATGCAAAAAGCATCCAGACAGGTTTTACAGAATATGAAATAAACTAATTTTTAAACAGAAGTACAAGGTAGCTTTCCTCTTTCCATTTCACATCAGTCACAGAAGAGTATTCAAATTTCCTTTAGTAATGAACCAAAGTCTCAAAACTACTCAGAGCTGCCACAGGGTTGTGATGCATTTCAGAGAGCAGGTGGGGGACAAGGAAAGGAGTGATGCAGTGCTCCAGCAGTCACAGGCAGATGACTCCAAACACTCAGCAGTGTCCAAAGTACCATGACACAGCCTGGCAAGCAGCTCAGTGACAGAAAAACCTGGTGATACCAACACAAGCAGCCCAAGTTCTGAGAAGTCCTTACTGCTCTTATACTGATGTCACCTCAGGACTCAGAGCTGCTTTGTCACTGCAGTGCGTGCTGTAAACTTGCTAAGGAATCACTGCACACCTCTAAACAAAGTCCATGTATTCACAGGAAAAACCTATCTAGAAAATAAGGCCCTAGAAATTGCTTCAGAGCAATTCTCTTCATGCTATAATTTGTGATCCTTACTTCCTGGTTCTTTGTCAAGAACTGGACGATAACTCACAAAACTCCTGCTGTTACTCTTTATTTTCTTTTCCAAGATGGCATATTCTGAAGAGAAGTTCCACTGGAAATTCATCATTAAAATCCAAGCAAACATCCTTAAGCAGCAGTCTTCAAATGCTCTGTAACACTCACTATCCTTCCACATTGGCTCTGGTTCCTGAACTCTGCAGCTCACGTTTAGTCTCCAGTGGCAGCAATCAGGAGAAGGGATGCTTGTCCTTTGGAGAGTTTCTTAAGGAGACAGCTAGAAAAGGGGTTTATTCTTAACATCCTCAGGCTCCCCAGTGAGAGCTAATAATGACTTCTTTTCCCTAGTACCACACCAGAAGAGTGGGCAGTAACACAGAGCTGAAATAACCAGCTGTCTGTCCCAGACACTGTTACTGCTCTCTGTAACACAATCCAACTGATTTTACAAACAGCTCGGCTCTTCTGCATCCTTCTCTCCAACTCAACCAAAAATGCCTGTTTATGGGAGATTTCTGTTTGCTAGCTGATCCCAATGTTGTGGGGGTAAGAAGGGTAAAAATAGCTGCATTTTGATACTGAAGGTGCTGGATGCAGACATCTATGAATCACTCCACTTTTGGCAAAATTGAATTTAGGAAAGCAGACATACAGCTTGCCTACATATATAGAAAGTTGTGGGGTTTCTCTCTGCATAGCCCAGTACTAGACTAACAGTAAATTCTACACCCCAGCTAAACCAGGCAGAAATGTAATGCTTTCACAATGGCTGCCCTGT
>VYZP01078355.1:0-33586 GCA_013400635.1 Hypocryptadius cinnamomeus | reverse complement strand
GGCGGGATCGGGGCAGCCCCGGGCGGCGGGGCCGGCCCAGCCCCGCGGGTGCCGCGGTTCCTGCGGGCCCGGCGGGCCCTGCTGCCGCTCCAGATGGGCCGGGGGCGAGCAGGCGATCGCGGCAGCCACCGGGACCAGCCGGTGAAGCGGGACCCATCTCGCCGCCTTCCCTCGCCCTTGTGCTGCTGCCGCGGTCTCGCCCGCGCCGCTGAAAGCCCGCGAGCCACTGACGGGGCTGAAAGCTCCGAGCGGCTGGATGTAGGACATAATGGTGCGGTATTAGTGCACTCGGCGCCAGCGGACATTTAGGGTGGACATTAGGAATAATTTCTGCACAGGAAGGGCGATCAGACGCTGGAATGGACGGCCCAGGGAGGTGGTGGAGTCACCGTCCCTGCAGGTGTTTAAGGAGAGCCCGGACGTGGCGCTCAGTGCCGTGGTGGTGTTGGGTCATAGGCTGGACTCGATGATCTCAGAAGTGTTTCCCAACCTAATCGAGTCTGTGATTTCACACAAGACAATTTCAGGCATGCGTCTATAAATTGTTTCAATCTGGATGGGTTTTTTTTTTCTCTTCTTATTTAAACATGTGCTTATGTTAACAAGGGATCTCATGTCAGACATTCCATGGCACTATCTAAGCCCACAGCCCTGAGCAGCTGCCTTACAGGAGGGATTCTTCACCCAGCAGTTTTCAGAGAGATAGTTATGAAGATGCCTCTCCTTTTCGCAAGATTCAGTGCACTAGTAATGACAAATAGAATTTTCTCTCTTAAGTAAACAGCATCTCATTCTCCATAACCAACCCCTGCACGTTGTCAAAACCCTCTGCGCCCACATGCCATGCAAGAGTCAATCCAGTAATGTTAATAAACAGCTTCACTTTGCACTTAGCACCTGCTGGGATTTCATTCTGATTGGATTTTTAAAAAAATGTGAAAATTTTGCTGGGCATCAAAAATCTGGACTGCATTTCAGTTCTGGGATCAGCATTTTTTCAGTGGAACACAAAGCTTTTTTGAATCCAGAACACAGCACGATTGCCATTTTATTTAATAAAAAAGAAATTGAAAAAATACCTTAGCAGACAAGCTGCTAAGTGAAAGCAGTTGTATTTGCTATAGCAGCTTAGCTAAAATAAGCATTGGCGCCTCTCCTGAAGTAACATCTTAAACATAATAATAGAAAAGCAAGTTAGAAGTACTGAATAATTCAGATTGGAAGGGACCTTAGTAAATTATCTAGTCCAATCCCTTACTCATAGCAAGGCTAACTTTGATGTTAGATCAGATTGTTGCTTTATTTTGGCTAATGTATTTTTATACACATATAAAAGCATACACATACCTACATGCATTAAAACATCACCCACCCAATGATGCAGTGATGATTTCTTCAGTTTGTATCATGGATGACCTTCAAAGTAGAATGTGCTGCATAACTTCACTTACAAACATTAATTGAGAGAGTTCATTCAGAGCAAGTTCTTTTTCTCCATATTCTTTCTAGATATTTGGAATTTCAGAGCTGCAACTGCAAATTTGGGGGTCCTAGAAAATGCTCCTTGAAACCTACTGTTTAACCCCTGCCAACAACTAGGCCCCACAAAGCTGCTGGCTCATTCCCCTCATTCCCCTCTCCAGCAGGGCAGGAGAGAGAAATGGAAGACTCACACTTGTGGGTTGAGATAAAGACAGTTTAATGTGACAGAAAATAAAATAATAATCATGATAATATATACAAACCCAGTGATACACAATGCAATTTTTTACCACTTACTGACTGTTGCCCAGACAGTTCCCAAACTGTTCCCTGGTCAGCTATTCCTCAGTTTATGTACTGAGGATGATGCCATTTGTTATGGAATAATCTTTGGCCAGCTGGGATCAGCTGTCCCAGCTGTGTTTCCCTCCCGCCCCACCCCAGCTTCTTGCTGGCAGGGTATGAGAAGCTGAAAAGTCCTTGACAATAGTGTAAACACTATTTAGAAACAACTAAAAACATTAGTATGTTATCAACATTGTTCTCATCCTAAATCCAAAGCACAGCTCTGTACTTGCTACTACGAAGAAAATTGACTATCCCAACCGAAACCAGGACAAAACATTTTAACTGATCCTTAAAAACAACAGTGGGATCTTAGAAAAAATCAATCTGTAAACCTTTCAGTGCCATCATAACTATAAATCTTTCAATGTCCATTATTTTGGGAAAGATAATACTGCTTCAGGTAATTAAGTAATGTCCTAGCCATCACCTCTAAGCAGCAAAGGAGTCAGTCATATGTCTTTAAAAACATTAACTTGAAAGCACAAATGGAAGTAGGTTGCAGAGAACAGTCGTGCCCTCAACTTTAACCTCCAAATAACACTTTAAAGGCAAGTGTCCAGCCCTTGCTTTGCTCAAATTATACTGTGCATTCCATCTTTCAAAAAATACATAAAAAATCAGGTGTGGAACAGAGATAAGTAAAAATTATCTCTTTTCAGAAAGCAGTGCCATGCAACACTCACTTGCTAATTGCCATGCAGCACAAGTCTAAGCTTTGCTTTCAGAAAGGGTTCTTTGCCCCTACTGCTGCTGTTCTGCAGCTGAGCTGCAAAGTTCACACTGCTGCTCTGTAACACAGTCACTTCAGTGCCCAAATGCTTCTTTTCTTATTTGGTCTTCTAGATGTTTAAAGACAACTGCAGAGACATCAGTATACTCTGGCCCCAGTCTGTTTAAGATTTGTGCTTTTCCCTTGCTGTACACTTTGCAGTCCCACTGATGTTACCTGTATGTGTTTAGTGTGTTCCAACAGACCTGGCAGAATTTCATCTGATTTTTGCCTTTTATTCTGGGCATTTTTTAGAGAAGGTTTAAAATCAGGTTAAGAAAATAGAGTCTGGTTAGTGCAGTTCTTCCTTAAAGGCAGAAGAAAAGGAATAGACTCCCCACAGCTTCAGTCCTAGAACTGAAGCTGACAGTTCTGACTCTTACAATACCTGTGCTTAAGCCCCATTTTCATGTGAAGAGTATCTTATCCCCAGGAGGCCGCCACAGATACTTAGGGAATGACAATGACAGGTCACAGAAAGAGTCCTTCCCCAAACCACTTGCATGGTGTTAAATCAAAATGAATTACTGTACCTCTTAATTAGCCAGCCATAGCTCTTTTTTGGCACGTACAAATGCTGAGGAAAAGAATTCCTGAGTGAGAGAACTTACCATCTGAAAGACAGACAGTCCTACACAGCAGACTTGTCTGCTGCAGACAAGCTCTGCATTGCAGAGGCAGAAGCAGAATTTGGCCCACATATTCAAAAGGTTGTAGTTCTGGCTTTTGGCTTATGCTTTATGATATAAGAAAAAGGAAAGGAAACGTTCATCTGATTGCTCAGTTTAGAGATGACATTTGTTAATCATCTGGACTATTTCTATAGCTTTGCCCACTGAAAGGGCTTACAATGCTATTTTTTCTCCTTCAGCTAAAGAAGTGTTAGCAACTCCACTTTAAGGGAGAGCAATGAGGTGGCTCAAAGAGCAGATGTGCTGAGTGATACTCCACACTCCTCTGAGACCACTGGTGTCAAAGGCCCATGTCTGGCACTGCCAAGGAGGAGCTGGAAGCAGAGTCCAGCTTGCCCAATTCCCATCTTCTGTATTTGTCAGAGGGCTGGTCTGTTGTAATATAATTACTGCAGGCTGAATTGATTCCTGCATTTCACATCATGGCAAAATTACACAAACAGTTATTATTTTCTTCATGGGGAATCGTTTACATTGTGTAACTGTTTTATTCTGAGCAAGCACAGTTTGCCTGGGGTTTTCAGGGAGCACCATTCACGAAGTCCCATCTTCCCTCCATGTGTCAGGTAAGGACAGCATCTCTGCTGAAGCTGCTTGCCACCACCATCACATCTGATCTATACATGGCAAATCCCAAGTGTGACTATGATCACTCAAGTGCTCTGAATAAGTTACATTTGGAAAAAATTCTGTTCATTCTATGTTGCTTGGACTGTCCTTTTTCAGCATGTAGCACAGTGGTGTCTCAGCTGGTTCCTAGGCATTTAGATCCTGGAGCTAGTGACACGCTGGTACAGTTATTACAGAACCTATACGTAGGTAAGCCCAAAGCTCTTGCTAACAATTGCAGGCAAGTCACACCAGCCTCGTGCAGCTCCTGGGATGTCACTCCTGATCAGCCACCATGCTAAGAGCACTCTCCCCAGTTACCTCTGACAGACACTCAAGTTACCCTGCAGGGAGACCTGGAGAGGCTGGAAGAGTGGGCTGACAAGAATCTTATTAAGTTCAACAAGGTCAAGTGTAATATCTTGCACCTTGTAGAACATAATCCAGAAGTGCAGCACAGGATGGTATCTACCCATCTGAGGAGCAGCTCTGTGTAAACAGACCTGGGGATCCTGGTGGACAAGCAGCTCACTGTGAGTGAACAGGATGCTGCTGCAGCAAAGAAAGCCAACAGGATGCTGGGCTGCATCAACAAGGGCATCACCAGCACAGATAAAGTGTTTGCCCCACTCAGTGCTTGCCACACTATACCTGAAAGGCTGTGTTCACTTTTGGTCTCTGCTACATAACAGAGATGTGGACAGGCTGGAGAGGGACCAGAGAAGAGCCACAAAGAACATCAAGGTTTCAGAAGTTTGACATAGAAAGAACAGCTGAGAGTAATGGGATTGCTCAGTAGAGAAGGCTCAGGGGAGGCTTTATCACCACATTCTAGTATTTAAAGGGTGCATACAAAGATGGAAATTTTTTTTTTTTTACATGGACTCCCATGGAAAAGACAAAGGGTAATGGATACAAATCACTTCTGGGGAGATTCCAATTAGACACAGGAGTAAAATGTTTCACAATAAGAAAAAGCAGCCATTGGAATAATCTCCCTAAGGAAGTCGTGGATTCCCAATGCTGGACAATTTTAACATTCGGCTGGACAGGATGCTGGGTCATCTTGTCTAGATGTTTTAAGCTACAAAGAAAGCCTAATTTTTTTTGAGAGAGGTTTGAATGACAGAGAAGTATTTCTTAGTGCCTTACTGGTATTAGTGCTTCCTAGGCATGAGGATTACTGGGCTAATCTTAGGGACGGAGGAACAAGGGGCAGGGAAATGATCAAGGCTATATGATCATGATCACCCTGTCTCCCCTCAATCTCCCACACACAGGTGTGTGCCTACTCTGATATGCAATGATGAGCAATCTGGTATGTGGATTTCTTGAAATCCCACCAAATCCCACCTAATTTTCCTTGTTGTAAGAGCAGCCTCTGATCCACTCAGCTTCTGCTCAGGCTGGAGCTGGAGGTTCACGTGAGCCAGGAAAAATCTTTCCTCTGACTTTAGTAGGTGGTATCTAAACCACTGAGAAAAAACTCACCAGCACTCAGATGTGTTGTTCACTGTTCTTTTGAGAATGCTTAGTTTGGCAGACAGGATCCTAGACTTAAGTACAGATAATTTAGACTGAAACGCTGTCACAGCCAGATGCCAAATGACTTAAGGCAAAATAGCTATGCTTCAGCTACTTCTCTGCGAACATAGATAATTATTCCCTGCTGTACAGAACATGTAACAATAAAATCCATCACTGATTTTATACACTTTAATAATAAGTACAACAATGTAGGCACTAAAATAGATCAGATTAATTTATTTTTTGGTGAAAGCTTAATTGCTTAGCACTGAGAATACCTGAGATCATGTCTGAGTAGTAGCATAAAACTGCAGCAGTCTTGAGGATGAAGTATATTTTCCCATGAAGATAGAGACATGGAGGTGGGAGACAAAAGTTGAAGAAAAGGGAAAAACACCTTGTGCAGAAAAGAAAGAGGAAAAAGGACAAAGGAAAATGAGAACAGGTTGGAAATGGGAGATGAAGTGATGTATGTTCTCGGCTGCAGGGCGAAATTCAAATACTTCAAAATACAAATGCATCAATTTTATGTATCAAATTTCTGCTTTTTGCATAGCTCTCACAGCCATTTTCTGAATTTGTATGAAATAAATTGGGGTTACTGGTTCAACCATGAGTAATTATGCCCACAAAGATGCTCAGAGGCCTGGAGCACCTCTGCTGAGGTCAGGCTGGGAACTGGGGCTGTTCATCCTGGAGAAGCCTCCGGGGAAACCTCAGAGCACCTTCCAGCACCTAAAGGTACAAGAGAGCTGAAGAGGGACTTTTTACAAGGGCACTTAGTGACTGCATATGGGGGAATGGCTTCAAAATGAGAGAGGATGAGTTTAGATTAGATATTGGGAAGAAATCCTTTGCTGTGCGGGTAGTGAGGCCTTGACACAAGGTTACCTAGAGAAGGTGTGGATGCCCCATGCCCTATCCCTGAAAATGTTCAAGGCCAAGTTGAATGGGGCTTAGAATAACCCGGACTAGTGGAACCTCCTCAGGCCGCGCCTCCCTGGCCGCGATGGCCGGGCAGCACATGCCCCGCTCCGCCCCTGAGCACCGGGGTCCCGCCTGGGCGGGGCGGAATGAGCGGCTCGGACCCGCCGGGAGCGCCTGGACACGTCGCTGGCCTGCGGGGGCCGCTGCTTCCTCTCTTCCCGCCGACGGTCCTCGAGTGAGCGCCCGGCCCTGCTCCCCGCGTGAGGCAGCGCCGACGGCGGGGCGGCGGCTCGGGGTGAGCGCTGCTCTGAGGGGCGAGAGGGGCAGGGGGGGCTCCGGGTGAGCTGCTCTGAGGGTCGAGAGGGGCAGGGGCGGCCCGGGGTGAGCGCTTCTCTGAGGGGCGACAGGGGCAGNTCAGGGGACAGAGGGGCAGGGGGTGAGCGCTTCGCTTTCCCCCGGGAAAGGAGCCGGGGGTGGCCCGGGGGTGAGCGCTTTGCTGAGGGGAGAGAGGGCCGGAGGTGTCGGGGTTGGCTGCGAGCTTCGGTGCAGGCCGTGGGACGGGGCTGTCTAATTTTATTCCGAGTTACTTAAAATCACTTAATCACTTAAAAATCACTTTAGAATCACTTAATTTTAATAACACCTCTTTAATTGCGGTTGTTGAAGGCACGTTTCTGGTGAAGTTGGTTTGCAGTGTCACTTAGACTACTGTGATTTATTCGCAGGCTCATTTTAGTTTGTTTTCGCCTGTATTTTTCATTTAAAACAATTATATTGCGTCTTAGCTAGCATTTGGAAAGCAGGTGCTGAAAGTGCATTTCGGCAGAGCCCAGGGCTTTGCTTCCCCTCAGGCATCTGCTCTTCGGGCAGTGGTTCCCCTCAGGCTCCCGGGGATGAGCAATGCAGCCTCTGCTTTTTATTACTACAAACGTTTTTAACAAAAGTACAGCGAGGTCTCCTCCAGAGACACAGTGAACTTCACATGCACATGTTGATGGCTGCTCGTATTTGTCAGTGTGTTCCTCTTCTGAAGGAATTTTCATCATTTAATCTGCAGTATTCATTGTTGAGTTCTTTAGTGCAGAAAGTGTTTTGCTGTGCAAATAAAAGAAATAGATGGTAGAGAATTAGCCTTCCAAAATGAATGCTTAAATATATCTTCAGAATATGACCCAAAAATACTTTAATTTGTGTGCCTGCCTGAATTAATCTTTAAATCCATGCTTTTGCAGTTACCTGGCCCACAGCCACCTTTGGTCATACTCTAATGTCAACCTTTACATGATGGCAGAACCACTTAATCTTCAACATAATGAAGTTGCAGATGCAGATTTAAGCAACAGGGTCACAGGTACAAACTTACTGTTGAAAAACTTTGAGTTTTGAGGCTGATCTTCTGAAATATTTAACAAAATCCAATATTTTGTAAGCAAACAATACAGGGTATTTTTGACAAATGTAGAAACAGTACAGAAAGTTTTAACAACAGCACAAGTGCAATAAGAGAGAATTTGTCCTAAGCTTGACAGAGGTATCTTGACTTTATTTTTCTGTGATTGTGTATATGCTTTATTATTTATACACATCATCAGTATGAGTATGGCTTATAAATACAACTCCTAATTATCCAAACTTGTGCCTGCTGAAATGCCTCAGAAACTAAAAAACCCACCAGGATAATTGAGGTGTCAGGGAATTTGGACTGATACATGGGAGCTGGAGTTCCTTCAGCAATGCTTCTTGTCTCTTAACTGCCTCAGTACTGTCTGATCCATGTTCTCTTACTCCAAATTGGGGAAAGGCTTCATTTTGGGAGATCTGAGCTAGTTTTATGTGCAGACATTTTGGGTCTGGAGAGTTCATGAAATTTGATTTCATGTCAGGCAAGAGTTTTAGTTCAGGCAGAGTTTGCAAGATTTACTTGCTTCCAGGTGGGAAAAAAGGCCATGTAAGCTTTATGTTGTCTCAGTGGAGACCTTGGACAGGGCAGCCAGACTGGAACAAGATTTGAGTGGCGTATGTAACCTAGCACAGAAACAAATTCTTTGTAGGTGGATGAGTTGCCCGCTTATAAACACAGTATATTGATGTGCAGGCTTAGTTGAATGTCTTCTAAGAGTTGTTTGGTAAAGAAAAACTCACAGGAAAGACCACAAGGTTTATAAGGCACTCACTGGAAAGTCAGAATCTTGTTTCAGAGTGTTTTGTTTCTCAGTATTGAGTGATAAGCACAGAAGGTGAAACTGTTGTTTTAATAATAACACTGATTGCATGATTGAGTAAATGTGGTATCAGAATGAAAACAAGTGACTTCCAGAGTGTGTCATGGTCCAAGCATCTCCATTCACTCAAATGGGCTGGCAGAATAGTAGGAGTAGCCAAGAGCCTTGTTTCTTCCTGCAAATATTCCATAACATAGGCATGTGTTGGTGTTGTTAATCAGATCCCTTTGCAAATACTTCTGCTTCTAGGAAGTTCTATGGAAGACAAAACTGGTAGAGAGAACTGCATAGCTGCAGCTGATAAAGAAAATACTGTGAGTTATTTCACTTTATAGTTGCCCCAAGTATTCTGAGCATTTCTAGGTAGCAGGAATTATCAGCATGTGTTTCTCTTTCTAGAACTTAGAAGTTTTGTCTCCTTTTGTTGTCATGTTTTTGTATATTATAATATTTCAACCTAATGGGCAGGTTTTTTCCAGTAAGAATGACTTCAGGTTTTTCTTCCACAGGTGTCACATTCTAATTGGATTAATGGGAAGCCAAAGAAATTGCAATGTTCCTCTAAGAGTGCTTTTTCTATTTGCTATGATAAGAGTTTCTTGAGTTTGTTAGTACCACCCCCTAAAGGGGGCACTTGCCATCGTTGTGGTCTGTTTGGTAAGTGCCTGCTGTCCTGTAGCCTGTGACACACACTACATCTGTCAGTGAAACCACACCAGGTTTGCTCAGAAATGTCTGTAAATGGATGAATATTTTTAACTCTCAGACACAAGTATATTCTGTTCAGAACATAGTTGGAGTAACAGAACTGACAAGCAGAAGAGAGCATTTCTTTATCAAAAGTGGTGGGTTTTTTCCCCTTAAACATAGAAGGAATTTGGGATATTTGGGCAGCAATGTCTGATAGCTGTATGTCAATACAAATAGCTATTTGTATGTGCTTAGAATTGCAGGGGAGCTGTTTTGTAAAGCAGTTATTTAAACAGTTGTTGTTCCTTCCAATGCATGTTTTGCTCAGACTTCTCTTGTCTTTTTTTTGGTTTGTTTTAGGAAAGCTCAGATGTTCACAGTGTCTGCAAACGTACTATTGCTCTGCAGATTGTCAGAAAAAAGACTGGCCAGCACATAGAGTAGTTTGTGATCCCCTTAAACAGAAGTAAGTTTGTTTAAAGTTCTGCCAAATAATCTTCACAGAATGACAATGTCCCTCCCACTACAACATAAATGACCATGGGAAGGCACTATTACAGTAAAATATGTTGCTTATTCTTGAGCTAGTACTGCATCTCATGCCTGTCATTATTACATATTACCATATTTGTAATTCTGCATTTTAGCGGATGTGGAATAAGGGTTGGCAAAAATCACATACTACGAACACAGCTTTTTATCTATTTGCAAGTAGATTGTATTATTAATGCTACTTGTCAGTCTTTGGTTCTTCAAATTGACATGTTTTTCTTTAATTACAGTTTAAGTAATAGCAAAACCAAGACAGGAGTTTATCTTAAGGTATGTCATACAATTTTGACTATGTCTTGACTGGATCTGCTGTGAGTGAGTGGCAGTGTGCTTCATTCAACCTGTACAGGAAAGGAACAAGTTGCTCCTTTTAGAAAGATCAGTGCTTCAAATGAAAAGCTACTGGGAGAAGCATTCAGAAAATTGTTACTTCTAGAGCTCCTAGAAGCGCTATCAGACAACCCTGGAAGTTTTTTTGGAAAAAAAAATTGTGAAAAAATTTAAAAATCAAGACATACATGATGTTGCTAGAGAAATAGTGTGGGAAGGAAACAGATGTAGTATGTCCAAATTCAGAAAAATTCTGGTGACTTGTTTCTGTAAAAAAATCATAAGCTGTCTCTTAGAGCCTAGGAAATTTATTAGATAAATACATTTAATGTAGTGTACAATAACAGATGCAGATAAGCTGTTGTTCCTTTGCTGTAGAAGGAACTAAAGATGACACAGTTCTCCTCTGTAATGTGTTGAAGCCTCTCTTGATCTTACTTTGAGCCAAACATTTCTTCCAGTCTTCCTATGAACTCTTCTGCAGGAGTTGATTTTTCTGTCTATGTGGTTTCTTGGGATCACACTTATGAAGGTGAATAAGTTTGCATACCTCCAGCTTTCCTCTTGCTTGCACTGCAGAACTCCTTTGTCATGTAATTCTTTGAAGTAGCTTATTAATCTGTTTAACTTTTTGAAGGAATGCAGAAAGGAGGCTTCATGTGATGAGACTTCTGTTAGCTCATCCTGTTAGTTCCTGTTGTGTGTGTGTACTTGTGACTGGGTTCTAATGAAGGTGATCAGCTGATGGTGAGGGCCCATTACACCAAATGGTTGTGATGAGTCAAAAATTTGCACTCACTTGATTTTAAAAGAACAGAAGGGGTTTTGTTATCTTGTTCACCTTTTGAAGCTCTCGTGAGTTCTGCAGAAGTAAGAGATTAAATGTTGAAGGGTATTAAGGTGGGTTACATTAAATTATTAGACTTTCTAAAAATGGATGCCAGCAGATAAAGCAGGAGTTCTAATCTACTCTCAGGTGTTAAGGTTATGAGGAAGCAAGTGGAATTAGATTCTTGTTATTTATGAGAGCATTATAAGTGGGAATTTTAGCTGAGTTGTCGTGTAAAACAGGAGTGAGGAGGTGAATGTTTGAGTCTTCAGCACTTGTTCTTTGTTGATGTTCAGTATATCTCTGAGTGTTTCTTGAACTTTGTTACTACAAGGAGCTACAGCTGAACAGCTTCATATTAAACATAACTTGTATCTGTTTTAAATAGGGTAGTTCAACTTCTGGGGATTATTTATTTTTACCTTAATTTCCTAATGCTTTAGAAGAGAGTGCAGAAGTTAGTTGTATTGAAACCCCAACAGCAGCTTTAATGTGCAAGGTGATATTTCTGAAGGCCTTAATTATTTTGTCACTTAGATAGGGGGGAATAATCTGCTATCCCCTGCTGTTCTAATTATATTATTTCCAGGCCATTAAGTGTTTCTTTGCCCATTATGATCCAAAAGGAAAAGGATGGAATGAAGGCATTGCCAGCTTTTTTTCTCAGCTCATAGGAAAGCACTATTCACTAACTGGTGTTGATGTATTGCAGGAAGAAGTGAGGTTGAGTTTTGCTGTAGATGTTGTACTTCCAGATTCTGGTGAGTGCTTGGTTGTGTGGGTAAAAAAACTCACCATAATTAAAGCTTTTCTGTTCACACCTCTCCCTAACACCTGTGAAAGATAACACCTGTTTTTTTCTTTTGCCCTCCTCCCTCTTGGCACTTTCCCAACCTCTTCCTTTACTTCCTTTTTTTTTTTTTTTTTTCAATTCTGTGTTGTTTCACCTTTCCATAAAATGTCAGTGCCTGAAATACCTTGCTAAGCTTAATAACCTTAAATGTTAGTAAGGTTACTTTTCCAGTAGAATTGTATTAACTTCAGTGTGTTCTGGATCATCTTGTTTATTTTCCTGTTTTAATAGATGCATGAAAATTTGGTACTATTTTGTTTCTTTCTCATGCATTTTAAATTTTTTTAAAATTACAGTGTCAGTTTCTAGCTCCACGTAGGATTTTACCAGCTTTCATTATGTTTTATACATACTCACTAAGTATTCCAAAGAAAGAACAGTCATTGGAGATTGCTGTATCCAGTTGGAGAACTCTATAAGCATAATTATATTTCTAACTTTGCAAGCCTCAGTGAGAGACAAGCCAAGCACAAGACCTTTGAGGAGTAAGAATTCAGATTTTCAGTTGAGCTGGGTTTGATTGTCAAAGCAGATCAATACATGCAAGGTGTACCTTTTGTCATGTGCAAGACTATTGTTTAGATTTTCCTCTGGCTGCAGAGCAGGAACAATGTAGTGCCAAGACCATATTCATTTAATTGATCTGCAGCCCCCAGAAACATTCAGAGATGTGATGGTTGATGCTCCTAGCTTGCTAAACTTGCTCATGGGCAGGAAGCTTATCTCCATGTAATACTGTGCAATCTGTCAAAGGATGGTTCACTTCAGTCCCCTGTAAATTCAACTGATTAAGGATTGTGCTGGGCATATTTCACATTTGCTTGCTTCACAGCACACTAGTGGTGAAGTGATGTGTAACCTGCCAACCTTTTGGAGAGAAGATCACATAAATGCCACTGCATTCTTGAAAGGTTCCATGCATTCATTCCAGACTTTATAAGCAACTGAAACACCTGTATTGAGGTTTTAATTTGAAAATAAAGGTATTGAACGTTTGGAATGCTGCTTCATGCATCAGAAATGGAGTATGTAACAGCTGAGAAACCAAGATTTACAAAGACATCTTGCCTAAATCATTAGTTGTAATGTTGTAAATAATGAGGTAAGTTATGAATCCTGGTGTCTAAAAAGCAGTAATCAGTTTTTCAGCTCACAGTTTTTAGTGACTGCAAGTAAATGTTGATTGTTACTGCTTTGCTTATTTTATGAAGTCAGACAGTCTTGGAGCTGTGAATGTGCTCAGAGAACTCAAGTAGTTGAGCTACTCTGAAATTACCTTTGTTTTGCATTTTAAACGTTAAGTGCTGAACAAGTAAGTAGAGCATGCTCACCTTGTGATAAGAATATAGATCTGGCTCAGAGGATGGTTCTGAAGTGAAACTAGCTGATGGCTATTTTGTGTGATAAACCATTTATTCTTGCATCTGTATTTTAGAAGACTGCCTAGATAAAGTTCCCTTAGAAATGAAGTCTCATTTAACTTCAGGAAGTGATGCCAAAGTAGAGTCTCCAGGAGGTAAGCAAGCAAACCAAACTGAACTTGGGGAATTTTAGGTCCTCCTGTGCTGCGTAATATTCTAGCTGCTCACTAGCATCACCTCAAACTTAAAAATTTTGGCTAATGGAGCTTCAGGTCACTGCTGACATTAGCTCATAGACATTTTAATAGTATAAAACATTTGTATAGTGATTATTATGTGAGCATTAATTTCATAATATGACAGGAGCCTTCAAAGTCCAAAGTATCAATAAAAAGAATAAACTATTTCAGTATGTTTATATTTTCAAAGTCAGCTAGCTTTTGATTGGCAACCTTTTTTCTTTTTTATGTGCAGTATCAGAAAACCATTCAAAGAGAGGTGAAAAAAAAATACCTGAGGATGAAGGCTCTTCTCACTGTGTTAATTCAATTACCAAGTTTGTCTCTTTAAGTATTGGAGATGAATTTTCTGGTGTGGTTTCTCACATTCAAAATCCAGACACCTTTTTTTGTCAGCGGATGCAAAGTGCCCGTAAGTGATGGGTTGGAAATGGGATGTAGAATGCCTGGTATGGCATTTTTCTCTTTGGTAGGGCGTGGCTGGAGGAAGGTGAATTTTTCTTCTGTGTCCATGTGCAGCCTTTTAATTCTGGGTAATCAGTAGCAAAGTGTGTCCTTTGGGAAGAGGTGAACTGCCTCATCATCTGCCTGTTGTTGGAAGAGCTGTCTTCCTTGGTTTCTTCTTGGCATGCCTCCACTAACTTGCATTCAATTTGCACTGGCTTCAGCTTTGTCCCTTTGCTGAAAAAAACCATCACTGGTTTTCCCTGTCTGTTCACTGCTGTGATTCCTCAGACACACATGACGACTCCCTTGGATGTTAATGATTGAAGAGCCTTAGTCTGATTAATGTTAAACATTTGAAATTCTCTCAATTAGACTACAAGATGTTCTTCCAGGCTTGAGTTTAATTATTTTGTAATAATTGCAAGACAGACTATGTTCCAAAACCTATGTATTTTAACATCAGGTCAACTTGCTGAGCTTGAAGTATCTCTTAATGAATACTGTGGCAAAATTCCCAGTAGTCCATCTTTCCGTCCTGCTGCTGGCAATGTGTGCTGTGCCCAGTTCACAGGTAAAATTGACTGAAAATAATAAGTTATGTCACTTAAATTTATTATCAAAAAAGATATATTTTGTAATTATGTTTAGAAATGTTTTATATAGAATTTATTTATCTCTGATTTTTAGCTGTGGGTAATGCTAGGTAATGATTTGAAAAACTGTATCTGTAAAATACCAATTTTAAAATGTCCCTTTATTGAGCAAAGTCTTAACACTGGATTCGGATTATTTAGGATAGCTTATTAAGAGATCATGGAAAGTTTGGTTTTTTTATGTTGCTAAGTACTATTTCCCCAGGGTTGGAAATAAGTGTATCTTTGAAATTTCAGTCCCCCAAAAAAGCACAGAAGAAATGGGATTATATGGAATGATGCCACTCTGATAGACTGCTTCTCAAAATGCTACTTTAGCCAACACCTGGTAGTCCTGAGCTGTACTGAAATGGGTGTATTTTTATATTGGTCTGTCAAAAAAAAAAAATTCTGTTCTCAGACATTACATCTGTGTCTTCCTTTCTAGAAGACAACCTTTGGTATCGTGCTGCTGTTACAGCTTATGCTTCTGAATACACTGTTTTGGTGGACTATATGGATTATGGTAATTCTGACTCTCTTCCACTGACCAGACTTCGTCCTATAATTCCAAGCTTAATGGACTTGCCAGCTCAAGCCATAAGATGTAGCCTGGCAGGTATGAAGTAAATGATTACCAGTTTTAAACTAGATAGGGGGAGAACAAGTGGTATTACATAACCACCACACCTCTAGCATCCCACATTGAAACATGGGGAAGGATGGAGGTAATGGTAGGCGTTATTTCCAGAATTCTTAACTGTCATGGCATATCTACAAAATGTGACAAAATTTCAGAATGTACTTGCTGTTGTTGTACCTGTCCACACATGAGTTGGACTGACCTCAGAACCTTTCCATACTCTGTGACTTTTTAGGTGTAAAGCCACCATTAGGAGCATGGACCTCAGAAGGTATTTCTTACATGAAAAAACTGGTGAAAGACAAAGTGTTGACAGTAAAAGTAGTGGATAAAGAGAGTTCTAAATCCGTGGTGGAGCTTACGGATGCATCAGGTACTCCAGTAATAAATGTATCAAGCCTTCTCATCAAGGAGGGCTTTGCAGCTGAGGAAGTGAGCATGGCCTTACCAGCAGCCAGAGGGAGTGGTGCTGAGCAAGCCAACGGTGAGTATGAACACATCTGGCTGCCCTGGCATTGTTTGCCTCCTGCTAGAGTGGGTACAGAGGATGCAAGCTCTTATCTCTAAGAGCTTTTCAGTCTGGCTCAGCAAGTCTAGCCTTCACAAGTCCAAAGTTTACCCATGGCATCTTAACAGTAAAGAATTGTGTGTCTATGTGTCTGTGCAAGTGTCCACGCTTAACAAAGTTGTAATTGCCTGCTTTTGGAAGTTGGTACTTACTCTTGTTGGAAGTCTTAGTTTGCAGTTGAAGTAGGCTATGACTAGTTTTACTTGCTTGTTCTTATGCCCTAATCCATTAGTGCAAATAATATTTGCTCTGTTGTGATCTTCATTGTCCTATATTTTGCACATAAACCCACATACTTAGTCCTTGAAAATTTGACTGTAGTAGCTTATAAAGGTTCAAGTCCATGCTTAAATTGCCTTGTTTGAATTTAGTGACCAAAGCTTCAATCCAAGAAATTTTTACTTAAGTTATGTTGAATTTCTTTGAAATCTTGGGGAAGATTCCTGGCTTCTCTCTTATGAAGCGTGCCAAGTTCCTTTTTTTTCCATCCTGTGGCTGGCAAACGTATGTATTCTCTTCTGATCCATTGGTACCGAAAACTTTTTGTCAAGTCTGTGTTCAAATAATTTCAGTCTTTCTCACTAGAGGCCTTGTGGCCAGGACACAATTATTCCTTGTCTTTGTTCAGAAGAGTAAGGAATCTTACAAAAATTAGAGTATACAGTAACTTCCCTGGCTGTATCTAAACACATTTTGATCTATGGCCCTCATCAAGGTCCTGTTTTGTACTTCCTTGGTTTATTGGTTACCTCTCACCCTTTTGTAATTTCCATCACTGAGCCAGAGCTGTTGAATGCAGGTTTTAAACAGAGTGTGTTCTCCAGTGCCATGATTTAGTGTTCCCATGATGTATTCTACAACTTGTGTTAAATAATAAGTTTCTTTCAGGTACCTGAGTATAATATTCAGTGCAAATTTCTGCAACCAGTCTTTCTAGTAATCTTTTTTGCTTTTCCTCCTTACATTGTTTCCAGTAGTCTTGGTGAGAGATGTTTCCCTCTTCTATGCTCCTTACCCTGTTTCCAGGAACCAAAGTTCCCCAGTGTCCCTCTCGGCCAGGCTGTTGCCAGCTAGTCTTTTCCTCTTTGTGTAATTACTCTTCCCTGTTATCTATGGCTTGCTCTTTTTGGTAATGAAGAATTAAGTTGAAGAACTGGCATATTTCTCTTGGTTTTACTCTGCAAAGAGGCTCTCACTGGTGATTAGTCTGTTGGACAGTTTTTAACAAGAAATTCAAGGATGCGAATGAGCATTTGGGATTGGGGTTTTTTTCCTGTAAAAATTACTTTAATTTCTTTTCATTCTGTGCTTTTTTCTGTCCTTTCTAGAGGACATAACGAACAAAAGAATGTGCAAGTGGATTAAATTAACTCTTAACCAAACACTCAATGTCATAGTATGTACAGTATACAATCCTGGAGAATTCTACTGTCAGATTTCCAACAGCCATGGTAAGTTTATTCAGCTTAATTCTTCCTGGTTTGTCATTTTTTATAGTTCTAATGAACTACTATGTCAAGTAACCTTACAGCATGAAGGCTTACCTCTGAGGTTTTTATCTAAGACTACAAATGGAATGACAAAGAAATTGGATCATGGTATTGAAATCTGAAAATGTTGAAGATAAGCAGCAGAGGAAAGTGAAAGAGTTACCATAACCTAACCAAAGGATATCTTATTTTTTTTGTCACTGCAAGAGTGGCCAGGCATTGGAATAAGTTGTCCAGGAAGGTGGTAGAGTCATTGTCTCTGGAAGTGTGTAAGAGGCATCTGGATGTGGTACTTAGGTGTGATTATGGTGATGCTGGGTTGATGGTTGGACTAAATGATCTTGAAGGGTCTTTTCCACCCTTCATGATTTAGTGATTCTGTTAATAAGAGCAAATAAGAGACATGTTCCCTGTTCCAAGACAATATTTATTGGAGTTCTCTTCTAGTATGCTCTTGTTGTTTAGAAAAACTTTGATATAATAATTGCAACACAAAAATGAGAAAATGCAGCCATTGAGACATGACTTCCTGTTGGATCAGTTAAAAAGTAATCTTGTTTCTCTACCTGAAGTCTGTATAAAGACTTCTGATAGCCATTGGTGTTTTAAATGCTAGAAAAACAATGCGACAAAATTCAGTGGCTGAAGAGGGAGCTAAAGGCATTCAAACAAAAAATATGGGGCAGCTCTTAAAATGAGGGATGTTTGTTCCTTGACTTAAGTAGTCAAGGAATACATTTGAAGGTTTACAAGTAACTGTAGAGTGAACAGCAGTGATAAAGTTCAAGCCAGCTTATTTCATTGATCTCATCTTTGGTTTTTTTTTCTTTCTAATTTTCAGAGTTGCTTGCTCTAAACTCACTTAACAAATCATTGTCTGAATACTGTCAGAAAACACCACCAGATGTTTTTGAGCCTGAGAATGGAGACCCTTGCTGTGCTTTTTACTCTGGCAAGTAACAGACAAAAATAGGGTTTTTTTTATAGGATGAACATGAAAAATTAACTGATAGTTTACATTAGTAGAGGACAGCAGAGAATTATATTTATTTACTAACAAGTGAAAGCTAGTAGACTTACCAAATGTGTGAAGTAATTTTTTTTTTTTTTAATCTTCTTTAAAATTAGAGGATGGTAACTGGTACCGTGCTGTGGTGCAAAATGTCACTTCAGATGGAAGTGTTCGAGTGAGCTTCGTGGACTATGGAAACACTGAGGATGTACCACGGGATAATATCCGACAGATCTCGTCCTCATTCCTAAAACTTCCATTTCAAGCAATTAAATGCTGGCTCTCAGGTGAATCTTATTTTCTCTTACAAGAGCTCTTGCATTTAGAAACTTGCTGCTTTATGGGAAGGAGGTGATGACAAGGAATACTCTGCAGAACTCTGTTCTTTTGGGTTTGTTTGTTTGCTTTCTCTTCTCCGAGCTGCTGCCAGTTCTCTGGAGTGATCTGGACTTTGCTTACTGCTTTAGTGATCAAAAGGGAGCTTGTTTAGTTCTGCTTCATCTTTACTGCTTACTGGTTTTTGGTTGTTGCCTTCCTAGGAGTAAATGTGCTTTTGTGCAACTTTATTTCTCAAAATTTTTTGCAGGCAATGGAGCTAATCTGTTTAAGTGAAGCAAGGTGGCCTTTCAGTTCTCTTTTATTTGACTCCTGAAGAGTTTGGCACTGTACTGCTGTTTCTCAGTGTTCTGCAAATTCCTTTTCCACACCGTTCAAAATTCTACAGAACTTCTCCTTCTTTCTGGTGTAGTCTGCTCGGTTTAAAAATGAAAAATGTGGAAACAGGAAAAAGCTCAAAACCTCATTTTGTTCAAGTGTCCTGTGCTGTTCCCCCACCTACCCATCCACCCTTAAAACACTTAGGTTTTGTCTGCTCCTTTGATGAAAAGGCCTGATTATACTGATCCAAAACCAGTTTTAATAATGTTGTTTGTGCTGAGGCAAAGGATTTACTTGGTTGAATCATAAAATATAGAAGATGAAACTTGGGAGTCCTGAGGAAATGCGGGCATTTAGAAAAAAGGAGGAAGAGGGAGTAGTTAACAGGATGAGGGACCATGTCTTGCCCTAGGGTAGTAAAAGTTGCCTCGATATTTCAGGGTATGCTCTAAAGAAATTTTTTTTAAAGTACTTTTTAAAGGAAATTATAATGTTGAGGAAAGTCAGTAATAATGAATGGAGATATTTTAACAGTTTCTTCCTTCCCAGGTATAAAGCCTGGAAACAGCAAATGGAATCCAGAAGCTACGAGAAGATTTCATATGTACACTTCAGGCTTAGAGCTTCAAGCCACAGTAACTTCCCTTTCTGAAGATGGGGCAGGTGTAATGCTTACTGATAATTCCACAGATTGTCCAGCAATTATCAATGAGATACTAACTTCAGAAAAACTGGTTGTAAAGGAAGTTCTACAAGATAAAAATAACTTTCCAAACACATCTGTTGACCAAAAAGGTAATGAAAGGAATGTTAATTTTTAGATTTAACAAGAATTTTCAGTATTCCAGCTTTTAACTGTTATTTTCTTGTTTAAGTACAATTAATATCAATGCATAGTTTTGGTTATATTGTCAGTTCTTACAGTTTTCATTATATTGTCAGTTGAACACCAGCTGCCCTGCAGGTGGCATTACAGACAAAAAGAGAAAGTTAAAAATCACTATGTTTGTCTTAAATGAATGTTGTTTGACTCTGTGGGAATCAGAGAATTAGAAGTTTTCTATGACTGAAACTTTTCTCATGTTTGCTTTTCAAGGTCTTATTTTTTCTGAGCTGTTTTTTACTTTAGCTGCTTTTATATGCCAACAGTTTATGAACAGCAAAGTAAGCATCATTTATCTTGATTTAGATTTGTTTTCCTGAAGGGAAGGCATATAGTCGTGCCTGAAATCCAAAAAAGATATTATAAATATAAAATAAAATAACAGGTCCTTAAAATATATGTATGCTTGGAGGACAGTGGTAACACTGCATTTTCTTACAATTTCTATTAGCAACCTCACTTGGGCACTGGAAGCCAATTGAATTGGCTGTAGATGAAACCATGTCTGTCTGTGTAACTGAAATTGTAAGCCCAGACTTGTTCTATGCTGTACCAGTTCCAAATAAAGGTAAGAAAAAGTGTTCATTGTTCCTAAGACCAGTAAGAAGTCACTGTTACAAGCTAGTTAATAAATTGAATGTGTGTAGTGAATTGAACCATGTAGAAATGTATCTTGGGCAGTAGGAAAATATAAAAAATGTCAAAGGTGGGAGCCCGGGGCTTAAGTATGCTCTTCATGGTACCCAGATGTGGTTAGTGATGTGTTTTTTTTCCTGTAGGTCAAAAGAAGCTCCTTAAGGAGCTGATTTCACTGGAAGACTATTGTAGATCTTGCAACAAACAGCCCTTCCGACCAAAACTGGGTGAAGCCTGTTGTGCTCAGTTTTCAGGTGAGATAACACAGCTTTCATTTTTGCTTTAGACAAAGGAAAAACACCAACTGGAAAGTGCTTATGGATCTCTTAATTGTGCTTCTTGTCAATTGGACTTTTATATATCCACCACAGTATTTAAAAATCCTTTAAAAGCTCTACAGTTTCTTGTTCTCAGGATAATCTGTGTTTATAAGATGATTCTTCGCACGTGACCATTCTTGTCCCAATCTTTTCAGGTAATGGCAATTGGTACAGGGCTGTTGTTCTGGAAGCTTCCCAGTCTGCAGTGAAAGTTCTGTATGGAGACTATGGCAACACAGAAACTTTACCCCTTTCAAAGGTGCTGCCAATCACTGATCCCTATTTAAAGCTGCCTTTTCAGACAATTACATGTTCACTTGCAGGTAAAAAAACTCCCCAAAATAACCAAACAAAACCCCACCCCAAAAACCCCTGACTGGTTTTCTTGAATATTATAATGTTTTACCTGTTCTGGTGGTAGTGTTCATTCCTTAATACTGGTAAACAACATGACGATCTTCTGAAATTGTATATTGGTAAGCATGGTAAAAGCTGGTTTAGAAAACATATTTTTATTTTATTATGTCTAGAATTTAAGCTATTTATATTAGGAAAATTTAGCATCATATTTTCCAAAGCATGTATCTACTATTCAAGTTATAGCTTAAAGGAATTATGTATATAACAAATGTGATTTTCCTTTTGTTGCAGGAATAGAGAAAGCTGAGTGGTCTCCATTAGTGCTTGACAAGTTGAAAAAACTATTATTGAAGCAACATGTCACAATTACAGTGAAAGGGATTAATGGAAATGTTAATTTAGTAACAGTGGAGAAACACTTGGACGATGGTTATGTGAATGTAGCTGACAAACTGCTAAAGGAGGGTTTGGTCACATCCTCCAGTGCTGAAAACTCACATAGTGAACATCAAGGTACATACATACTTTGGTTTAATTATTTCACTTTGCTTATTCTGAAGAACTTGTAAGTACACGGGGTGGCTAAATAACTTTTCCTTCTAAAAATCCTGGACAATGCCACATGTCACCTCTTAAATTAGGGAAGGAATGTGTGTGTGTGTATTTTGCTCATTCACTTTGGTTTTTGTAGGTAATGAAGGTGAGACCAACTGCTGCTGCAAGGAATTAAAAGTGCAAGTAAGATTCACTCTGAGCTATACTTCCTTTTTTATGTTTCCAGAATTCAAAAGAAACCCTGTGTAGGAAGCAAATGGGAGTAGGGGGAATAATAGCTACTGAAACATGGAAGTTCAGTGAAATGTATCCTGACACTTGTGCTCAGGTTCTTTTATATATGGTGATAATTAAAGAACCCTGAAGCTGAGGGAGGATGGTGTTTAGAGCACTCAGACTTCATTAGTCTGTACTTTGCCCCACAGACAGCTCTTACTTCATTTTTCAAGTGTTTGAAGTCTCAGGAGTGGCACTTTTCTCTGTTATCTAATTTAAGATGCTGATCTCAATCTTAATTTGAGTATTTAATCAATTTGGTTTAAGGAAGCTGCTTCAGGAGAAAAAAAAGTGGGAGGGACACATACATGGACAAGAGGAAGTCAGCTACAGTTCTGTTTGCTTTTTCCCCCCTCTAGAAGATTTTACAGCAGAAAGGAGCTAAATCTATTTATTGAATTAATATGGTATTTAGCTGAGTTTGTCATATTAGCATCTACCCTCATCTGAAACCAGCAATTTAAAAAACCCCAGAATTGTATACTTCTAACTCTTTCTGCTTATTCCACAGCTTGAAAAGCATAAACAAGTCCTACTCTTCCTTTTAAACAAGTTTGGGAATCCAGATGGATTCACTGATATGAAAAATCTGTTGAAGCACTAAGTCTCTGACATGCACCATTTCGTTTTCATGTCCACCAAGTTGCTGCAGTTCCTTTTTTAGAATATCAAGTGCATCAGCTTAAAAAATGGTCACTTTGTAGAAACTGCTGTTTATGTACCTGCATTTATCTGTATGCTTGATTGTTCCTGTGACACAAGTATGTAACTTGGAGGATTGCAAAGCTGCAAGCTGAAATTTCATTCTGTTCTTATGCCACCATGTGCTAGTAAACATTTTACTTGTATTTTCTTGTTGAATGCACAGAAGTTTATGGAATAGCCATTACATTGTGAGTCTGTTCTGCAGACTTTTATTTGAAATTATTGTAATTATAAGGCTCACTTAACTTTGGTACCATTTATATTACTTGAAAAACTCTGTATCTTCTTTTGATTACTCATCTTTCAGCCTAATTTCTGGTCTGAAGTTAAGACCGCCATTTGTTCTTCATAACCTTGATTTCAGTATCATTAAAGGTTGAATGTTGTCTTGGACTGCATTCAGGTAGTTCTCTCTGAAATCAGTAAACACTTCAATGTGCACAGTTCTTTTTTTACACTTATTCTGTATAATATGCATCTGTGAATGTTATTTTGAAGTGAATTGTATTGAAGCTGTTTTTTGTGTAGCTACATCATCAGGATTTCTACCCCATCAAGTCTTCACGTCATAATAAAAAAGACCCAGTCTCAGCTATGACAAAAATACTGAATCAAATTATTAAGAGATTATCAGTATTTCAGTATTAAGAGATTATCAGTAATTTCTGACTAATTCAGGAATGTCAAATTACTTTTTGTGGAACACAGTAGACATTTGCTGATTGAAACTGCAGGGTCAGCCTTTTTCTCCACTTACAACACATACTTCAAGTTTGGGCTTTTGCAGATTGGAAGAATCTTGAGATTAAAATTGTTGCAAAATATTTTCCTTTGACTTAATGTTTTATTACACACAAATTGCCTCAGATTTTTTTTTCCTGCCTTTTTTTGTTGCATCATATTCTTGCAGTAACTAATAATTAGATGAATGCTTGCACTTGAATTTCTGGAGTTCTATTTGTGCCCCTGGTTCTGAACCAAGACTATGGCTTTGTCAAGTGTCCTTTGACTCCCTAGGACCAGAGTGACTTGCCACAAGCATTTGCTCTCGTGCAAAGCACCTCATTGGTGTTTTAGTACTCCCACACCTCTTGTTCACTTGTCCACATCCTCCCTCAAAAGTGAACTCGAAAACTAGAATAACAGCAGTTTTGAAAGGGAAGTAGTACAAAATTAATAAAAATTACCTAGCACTGCAAAGCAACAAGGCTTTTTTTATCCTTATAATTTTAATTTATGAAGTACTGTTGGAGGAACTTGAATATACTTTGCTTACTGGGTTTGGCTGAAATTATTTATTATTTAGCAGTTGGTGTGTTCCTACTGTGTGTTTCTGCTGTGAGGTAGACACAAGGGTGTGTTTTGCCTGTACAATTTGAAAATTATTGATTGTTGTTTAGGTTTTGTGTGGGAAGAGGTGTGCAAGCTCTTCTTTGAAAGAGCTCAGTTCTGTGCAACTGCTAGTACTTGCACAGAATAATAATAGCATAATAACAAAACATAATTTTTAAAACAGGCCCCTTGCATCATTCCTCCAGGTGTAGTAGGTGGGAATATGATACTTCTGCTCACGGATCAAGAATAATTTTCAGTGGAAAAGAAAGCATTAGAAAAAACATTCAAAAAGCCTGATTCCTACATGAAGCTCCTTTGGGCCTGCTGTGAGCAGAGTGACTCTGGCTGTTTTTGGTGCTGCTGCCACACCTGCTGGCTGTGCTCCAGGGCTGCTGACAGTTTTGGCTGTGCGGAGCCTATTGGAGGAGTGGATACACCAATGTTCCTCCTAAATGTAACCTACAGCAATGTGGGTGTTCCTGGGGTTGTTTCCCCACCCCGCAGTTCGCAGTTCCAGGTTCAGGCTGTGGTGGATGTGGAGGAGAGGCTGTCACAGCCGAGCGCGGTGCAAGTCCAGGTGGGGAGAAGGCTGCTCACAACCCCCGCAGGTGCACCGGGGCCGTGCAGTCTGCCGAGGAAAGGTAACGTGCGGCTCGGAGAGCTTTTTCCCCATCCTTTTAAACGGAGAACATCCTAAACCCCCGGCTGGGAGGGTGGGGGCCGTGTGGGGCTCAGAGGTGCTGGGGGTTCGCTCGTTCAGCGGAGCCGGGTGTGCAGCGGGCTTCGAGGGCAGCCCCCGCCCGGCTCCTCTGGCTGCTCCGGGCCGCTGCCTCCCGAGCCCGGCGAGGAGCAGGGCGGGGAGCCATGGGACCCGGGAGAGCCTTCCCGGGGAGGGCTGGGACTGGTTCCCAGCGGGCCGGGCGACCCCGGCGGGGACACCTTGCTTTGCCATGGGCGGGGATGGGGCGGCGGGCTCCGAGCCCCTGTGCAGCCCGGGGCAGGGAGGAGGCACCCAAAAGGGCGGTTCTCCTGCCCAGGTCCTGTCCCGGCTCTGGAGGAGCCCCGGCCGCGGTGCCTCTGGTCCCCCCGCAGGGAATGCCGAGCTCAGTGTGGGGATTGCCGCAGCTCGGCAGGAACACGGCGTGAATCTCTTCAATAAATAAAAAGGGCCATGAGGCGCTAATAAAATAAAAGTAATCCCCACCACCCACGAAACCACACTCAGCCCGTGCTCTAGTGCTTTAATTACTTTGTTTCTAGCAGTTTTGGGGTGTGGCCAGAGGAAAGTGCTGAGCCTGCCAGGGCTGGCTTTCCAACAGGTTGTGTCTCATGTCTGTAATAGACATCTTTCTGCAAAAGACACGATAACAACTTGATCGTGACTTAGTAATCAAGGAAAGACTGATACCTGTAATGTGTCCAGATGCTTCATGAAAGAAATAAGAGTAGCCTTTTTGTTTATTTTGCTTAGTAAAGATGAGGCAGCACTGTGAGATAAATCGTCCATGCAATCAGATTTCCCCACTTTATTCAGCAAGGGCTGTGCTGGACAGGCAGTGTGTGTTCGGACCCACTTCTCATCTGTGTGTTGGAGTATCAACCATGTCATCTTCAGTGTGTGCTCTAGCATAAGCACTTCTGTCAGAATAAACTGCACAGTAACTATAGCAAAACTCTCAGGTCAGAAAAATGCCTTTTATTCTGTAACTCATGGGTTGTACAGGATCTGATCTGCAGCATGCTGATTTTGACAGTACCCCATGTGAGCAGTGCTGCAAGATCAAGGTCTCTTTTTGGACAGGAGTCTTTGCTGTACAGGGGAAAAGAGCCTCTCAAAACTCCTTTGCTGCAGAACTGGGCTGGGGAGAACAAATAAACTGGTTTTGCAGAGCATCTTCTGGAAGTTTAATCCTGTTTATCCCTTGGAGAAAAACATTGTCAAAACTTTTAGACTGAAATTTGTGATGTTTGTTTTAAGGAAAAGTTAAACATTTCCCCTATTGTCTTCCTCCTGCCCTTCAGTTTCAGATCCCACTGTGGGCTGCCCCCAAGCAGTGCCTGGGGCTGGGCAGAGGGGATGTGTGGGGCTCCTAACAGAAGTTGCTCACTGCCTCCAAACCTTGGCAAGAAGAAAAAAGTAAAATTTATTTATGGAAAACATGCTGAGAGAGACTGAAAAAAGAGGAAGACTGGTTCCCTCTCTCCCTCCATACATCTGAACATCAGATGAGCACGTAGCAGTGAGCTCCCCTCAGCAAGCTGGGGCCATTCCTCAGCACTGACAGGAGGTTCCTTGGCTTGTTAAGAATATGTTTTAATGAATATGCAGTGTAATCTTTCCTGCTTTCTCCCCAATTAAAATGAGTGATATTTTGCAATGTTGAAAGACATGTTGGGAAGGTACTTGTCAAGAGGAGCTTTTCTCCCCTTTACCTCTCTTTCCCATCTCTGGTGTCACTCCCCCAAACACAGTACACATGGTTACAAGTCTTACTTAGCAAGAGTAAGTTGCCATCATATTCATGTGTCCAAGTGAGAATCTGGATAAAAAAATAGGAGTTTTGACTAGTGTGGTTTAAAAAAAATGTATTTTTGACTCATTATTGACATTGAAAATGTCCTTCACTCACCACCCTACTCCCACCCCCCCAGCAAAGCTGCTAAGGTTGCTGCTGCTAATCCTGGGCTAATGCTGATCAGCAGCAGGTGATGATGAAGTTTTCTTTCAATTCCTGTTGCTGAGAGTCTGGCTGGGCTAAAAGGCAAAGAATTCATCCTGCAGATTAGTTGATTTAAACCCAAGATAAAACCAAGCTGGTGAAACATCTTGATCTGTCAGTGTTTTGTATGAAAACAATGTGAAATCCCCAACACCTGTCACATCTGACTGCAAGCAGAGGCCTGTCCAGCCCTGGGTGATGTGCACCCTGGAAATAGCTCCTAGGAAGAATGTCCTTGAGGCATGGCAGAAGAATGACCTTTCCTCCGTGGAATTTGCAGGGTTTGAAGCCCCTGGGGGGCACACAGTGGAGCTTCCCCAATAAAGTAATGTTTTGTGTTGATCACCCTTTACTTAGCTAAGCCTGGGATCTGTCTGTTTGGTGGGGGCAGTCTGCTGAAGGGAGATGCTTGATGCACCTGGCACTGCAAGACAGGGTTATTGTGTCTGTAATCCCTGGTGGGGTGATGCCAGAGGGGATTTCTTAATCCTCTCTTCATTTTGTACCTGTGCAGGTACATGGCCTGCTTTAGGTATTTTGCCTTGTCTGATGTGAGGGATATATAATTTGCTGCTGAGACAAGTATTTCCTGAGAAAAATCCACCCATTTTCTGGAAAAACAACTAATAGAGCTGGTTATCAAGAAACACACTTACTTGTCTTTAACTACATAAAGAAAATCTGCTTGTGCAATGACAGGGGCAGAGACCCATCAGGAATCTGGTCTAGTGAGTGCTTTTAATATGGAGAAAAAATAAATATACATGTTTGAAATAGAAAGCCAAAAGCTCCACCAGATACATTTGGTCTAAATCTGGACATGCTTGAAAGTGTCACTGAAATCTACCTACGATGTGATGGCAGCCTCGCTGATTTCGAAGGAAAAATGAGCAGAAAATTGAGTTTGCTGGACACTTATGCATAAAAACATCTCTCCAGAAAGCCAGTCCTAGTAAAACACGAGGCATGAAAGAGCCTGGGGCTGAGTGTTGTTGGAGCCCCGCGATGGGGACGGGGACGGGGACGGGGACGGGGATGGGCAGCAGCGCTGCTCGAGGGACGGGTCCCTGGGCTGGGCTGCGGAGCGGGGGCGTCCCAGCCGGAGCTGGTGGGGATCTTGGGGGGATGCGGCTCGGACTGTGCTCAGTGAAGCGCCGAGCAGCTCTCTTGGGCTCTCCACCGGCTTCCCCAGGCGCCCTGGTGCGACTCAGCTGAGAAAGGGAGGTGCACAGGAGAGGGAGAGGTCTGCGTGGGCATGGAGAGGAGGGCAGGCAGGGCTGGCTGTCCCTCCCTCCCTCCCCGCCAGGGCTGCTCTCTCCGGACGTGATGGGAAAGGAGAGGAGTATGTTGAGAGATTTCCTCTTCTATTATTCCCTCATTTTCATGGTTTTTTTCCTTCTATCTGTTCCCCACCCTTCTTCCCAGGGTAGGAGTTACTTTTGCCCCCCAGACAAAATGTTTCTGAGCTCATCACCTGAGACACCCAGGAAGAAGATGATCAGCTGCAGGTAAAGAAATTGGCTTTAGGAATTGGATTTCTATTCCTCTCCTCTTCTGTTTCTTTTTTGGTTTTTTTCCCTTCCAGATGTGTCACCATGAACCTCTTGTCATTTGGGTCCATCTGCATTTTCCTGCTTTCCCAAGGTATGTTTAAAGCTGCCATTTTGCATCAGTGGTTTTTGTCTCGGGTGCTTCCCTATCTCCAGCTGGGGTTCTTCGCTCTGAGGAATGAGAGCCAAGTCAGTGCCTCTCCAGAGGTTTAGGAATAAACTTCTGAAACATAGTTTCACACGAAAGGGGAGAAAATAATACCTGGAGAACCAGCTTTTTGGATAATTTGAACTGACTGATCTGTATGTAAAGTGTCTAACTGATATGGGAAAAGCTGATGTTATATTGAAAGTTCATAAATCTATCCAGTGTTTATGGCTGTAATCTCAGAAGCCTTAGGCTGGCCTAGCTCTCATTCCTGCACTGTGTCCCTGCATGCAGTGAGCAGAGAGACTGTCCTTTGTGCTGGAGTCACATCCTTGTCATTTTTCATGCTCTCTTTGTCCCTGCCAGAAGGAATTTCCTGACATAGATACACTGCTGTGTCACCAAATTATGTTTGCAGCTGTGAAACCTATACAACAAACCAGCATTTTTGCTGTTACAGGTTAAATCCTGTATATCTTGTTCATGGGTGGTTGTCTGTTTGATCCCACAGCTTTGCTGGTGTTGGGTATACAACAAATCCACGTTGGCCCGGAGATGATTCGCAAGATCTCAGCTGCTGGCCAGTGTAAGTTTGTTTCATAGAGCATTTTCTATATCTGAATTCTCTCTTTCTTTGGTTGTTTTGGTGTGTTTTGTTTTTGCATTTTAAAAGTTTTTTGTTGTTGTAGTTATTTACATTTATTAGCCCCTCTTCAGTCTGTGATGTCCCCAGCAATGCTCTGGCAGTCACAGCACTGTGGCTGCCTCTACCCCAGCCTGGCTTTCTTCCCCACTGGTGTTAGCTCTCCGGGGACAGGATCTACTCTGGTTTTCCCCATATTGGCTTTTTGCCAACTGGATGGTGTTTCTGTCAGTTCCTCAGAGCCTGCTCCAAGCAATCCTGATTTTCAGAGCTGTGTTTAATTAGAGCCTTGATCAGACCTCCCACATGGGTGTTTTTTCAGGCTGTAAAGCAGCACAGCCAGGTTGCTGGGAGCAGGGCTGGTGGTGCTCTGGCTGGCCCATGTTCACCTGCAGCTCCCTTGTTGTGCTTGCAATCAGTTACTGATAAACTCTGTTGTGAATTCTCTCCTGATCCCCATCTTTTTCTATTGTCTGTCAAGGGATAGAGTGCATTCATTCTTATGCCAGGCATGCCCTCCAGTTCTACCCTGCAGCACCATGTGTTCAGCTCAGACTTCCATCCCAGGGCTGGGTGTTTGGGTGTTTCTCCCTGCTGCACATCCCCTGGAGTCCCTTGGTGGGCTGCAGACATCCTGTGGAAGAGCTGCCTTGCACCCCTCAGCTGCAGAGCCACCTGAGGAGTGTTTCTCCATGCTGAGCCCTGTCTGAGGGCTCTGCAGTTTTCTCTGTGCATGCTTAGGCAGGGGTAACAGCCCTGTTGCAGCTCCAGGTTCTTCCCAGTTCCCAGGGCAAGGCTGACAAGCCAGGACAGGGCTGGCAGGGAGGCTGTGCTCCAGCTTGTCCTCAACACAGAACCCCAGGGCAAGGCTGGGTGCCCCCTTAGGCGAACCAGTGACCCAGAAGGGAATGCCTCACAACTTTCAATCCCTGTAATCTGGTATTAGAAAACCCTAATTATAAATTCAGGTTTTGGCTAGCAGGAAGGATTTGGAAAAAGTAGTGACAATAAAAAGATTATAATAATGGGGGTAGAGTAACATCACTGGCCAAAACAGCTCTTAAGGGGTCAGTGTGCTTGATCTCGATTGAACTTCTGGCTTCTTTTTCCCTTGAAGCTGATTCTGGCAAATGCTGCAGAGGAGACTTTAAACTTTCCCTTTAAGTGCTTTGAAAATGATTCTTCATAGTCTGCAATCTGCCATTTATTTATTTCAGTGAATGAAAATTAAGTGTGAATGTCAGTGAAATTGTGGGTTTCCACTGCAGCAAAAGCACCTCAGGAACTTCTACTTGGGAGCAGTTATGTTCATGCAGGCAGGGGTGATACAAAGATATATCTCTAAAGAGGAGATACAAGGCAGATTTTAATGAAAAGTGTTTCTGTTGGTGTCTGGGAGGTGTTCAGTGAGTTTGTGTTTAGGAAAATAAGAGCCTGTTTTGAAAAATGTGCTGCGGATGAAACATGCTGGGCTCTGTGGGACTTTGAAAATGCCTCCTGGATTTATGTCTGTGCCATGGGCTGGGAGAGCCTGCAGGTCCCACTGGGCAGGGCTCCCTTTCCCTGCTGCTCACCCCTCCCTCTGTGTCCTCTCTGAGAGAGCACCTCTCCCTGTATTTGCTGATAATTCACTGCATTGGCTGCTCTGTGTCACTGAGACCAGGCTGAACTCTGAGCTGAGTCTGGCAGACTGAGAGCTGAGCAGGAGCTGCTGCAGGCCAGAGCAGGGGTGCATCTGGGCTTTGGGTTGTGAACACTGGCTGCCCCTGTCCATCCTCTGCAACTTGCCTGGATTTTCAGCTCTTGGCTGCCTGCTTCCAGAGCGGGGCTAACAAAGTGCAGTTTCACAGCGTATGTATTTTTTCTCCTAGTGATGCAGTGCTCTGCCTCGTTAGATGTCCTTTTCCTCCTGGATGGCTCCTACAGCATTGGCAAAGGAAGCTTTGAAAGGTCCAAGCACTTTGCAGGCAAGCTCTGTGATGCCTTGGACATCCATCCAGACAGAGTAAGTGTCAGGAATATCTCTTCTAATTTTCAAACAGCTTGGCAGTGTGTCTAAAGGCCAGTGGTAATGTGCTGAGTGAAATTGCAAAATTCAACCTACCAGCTGCCATGGGGGCAGAGTATTTATTTTTGTCAGAAAGATGTGGTTTGTGAAGCACTGGGATTGGAGGATGCTTCCTGATTCTTCAGATTTTAAGCAGTTCCTTTTGAACTTGAGAACAGACATGATACTTCAGCTTAAAGATTATGATTTGGATTTTTTTAAACTGATTTTATTTTGGTTTGGAAGCTCATCGGTTAATTGGATCTTTCTTTCCCTTGGAAAGCTGCAGAATTAATCTCTGGGAAGTTAGCCACCTTTCTGTACAGATTTAAATGATACAGTCTGCTTGCTCTGCTTCCCCTAGAGTGAGATGGGTGCTGTGCTGCTGTGGTTTCAGCTCTTGCTCCCTGGAGTCAGCCTTGAGGCACCTTTGGGCCTGAATGACACATCCTGGGGTTCGTCTGGGGGACTTAAGCCAGACTGGCAGCAGTTCCAGGTGTGCATCAGTCCCACAGCACTGCCTCAGCTGAGGGCCTTGGAGCAGGCTGGGACAGTTGCTGGATTGCTTGATTCCATGCCAGAGCCTTTCCAAATAAATGTCTGGTCTTTGGGAAGGTTGTGTCAGCGAATATTTAATATTTGCAGATTTGGTGGTGTGTTTTATTTTTTAAATAGCATCTTTCCCCTAGTCTTTCACTTAATCCTCATGTAGACTGGACTGAAAATTGGTAGTCTTTTCACCTTTGGAATTGTCCCATTCCATAATACTTCTTGGAAGGCTTCAGTGAAGTGTTCTGGATGTATTGCCTAGTACATACCATTTAGTCCATTTGCATTTTCAACTAGAGAAAAAGGTTTCAGAGGAACTATTAGAAAAATATTGATTTGTGTTGCCTGCTGTGCTCAGTGCCAGAGGGAGCTACTCTCAGTAATGGAAAGGTAGCTTGGCCAGTGTGTAAATGGGTTGGTGTAGAAGGTGTTATTTATAAACTTACTGCCCCTGAGGCTGTGAGCTGCTCTGAGTGGGTAAATATAGATCCTGAGCTGCCTCTAACTGCAGCAGAGGCTCCTGTTGTTTCCAGATAAACTTTTCTGCCTTGTTTATAGTCTGTGTAGATAATACTGGAGTTCCTGCTCTAAGTTCATTTAGACTGCCCGTGGCTCAACAGCAAAACCATAGTTTGCCTCCATACAATTTAGTCTTCCCAAGTTTGTAAATTGATCAAAAGAGTAAAACTTGCACAGACACATTTCATAACCTTCCATAACCTTTTCTTTTAGGTCCGTGTGGGAATGATACAGTTTAGCTCAACTCCCCACCTTGAATTCCCACTGGATTCTTATCTAACCAAACAAGAAGTAAAAGAGAGAATCAAGAGGACTGTGTTCAGGTCAGCTTATTTTACAGCCCTTCTCTTTCTGGGATATGAGTAATCTGTGGATTGAGGGGGTTTTTGAGGTTTGTACATCTCTGCTTCTGCTGTGCTTACACCAGTGTGATGTCCCCAGGGAGGGAGGTGAATGAACACTGTGGTCTGTGATCCACAATCCACTAAAAATGTGAAACCTGGTCTGTCTTAGTGAAAGTTGATAGGAGATACAGTTTTCAGTGTCCTATTATAACATGGTAAATAGAGAGTTTTCCAGGCCTTTCTGTCTGTTTGAGCCAGGCAGTGGGATACATCCTCCATGGAAAAGCAAGCATGTTGTTCTCTCATGGCTGAGCTAAGGCAGCACAGTGTACTGCTTCATTTTTTGGTGGTTACAATTTCCTTTGTCCTGTGAGTCAGTGATGAACTGCTGGTCTGTGGATATCTATGTGTGCTTCCTGAATTCAAGACAATCAGGTTTTCAGATGGAAACCTTTTTTCTTCCTGAATGTTAAGACTTGAATGTCTTCCTATGACCCCAGGAAATGGAGCTAGAAGTCCAAAGAGCAGCTGTCCTTAGAACCACTCAAAATCCAAACTTTCCATCTCAGAAAAATACATCTGGATCTACTAAGAATCTGACAATCACCCCAAAATAGCACTTGTTTTGGTGATGGATGAGGTATTGGTAAGGCCTCTGGATGTCTACTCTTTTAGCTGATCTGCTTTGGGACTAAGGGTTAGATCAACAATTTCTCATGAATATCTGCTGCTCTCACGATGTTGTACATATTTCAAGCAAATGTGATCAGTTTTGCATTTTTCAAGCAAGATCAGTTGGCAGGATTTTGTTGTATTTCTTTTGATGAGTTTAGCAAATCAAGAAAACCTCTTGTGTACTGTTACAGGAAAAACTTACAGAAAACAAAGATGCATTCCCCCTCTCTGGTTGTTGTTGAAAGTCTGTGAGAGCAGAGAAAGTGAAGCCACATTTGCTGGCTGGCACTGCATTTCCTTGATGACAACAGAGGGATGCTGACAGATCAAACAGAAATAGTGACTTTTTGCCTGTCTATTTTATCTAGTTTAAATGAAAAGCTGGCATTTTGAAGTCGATAAAATAGTTATGGATGGATTCCAGTTGGCTTCTGAAAAAAAA
>VYZP01078353.1:0-19732 GCA_013400635.1 Hypocryptadius cinnamomeus | reverse complement strand
TCCAACACTATATATTCCATCTAGTGCCTTGCCTTTGTAAGAAATTTTCTTCTTCTTTGTGAGTACAGAATACAGATGGAAACCCCTGCCTGAGAACACTTTCTATTTTCAAGTAGACACCTAGAATCCTCCTCAGAAGTAACTGAAATGCTGAAAGCAGCATCTGAGACAAATTTCAAGTTCAAGCATAAAATATTTTCTTCCTCAAGTACACAAAGCTCATTGTGGCCAGCCTGTCCAGTGTTAAAATATTTCTGCATTGTTTATCTATGCTTTCTTNTTCACGTGGGAGAACTTGTTCCTTCTGCCTTGCACCACCACAGGCTTTGATAGATGCCCAATACCCAGCACATGCAAGCTCAGCAAGAGCCATGGGCTAGTCTGGGTGAGGTGGTGGTTAGCCCTGCAGTCCTCAGCATCGCTCTGATTTCTGCTCCTTAATTTTAACCACATCAGGCATAACCACACTACCCAAGGCAGGCTTGCTCCTCAGCTCCAGGTGCAGCCAGTGAGGGGATGTATGCAGGGAGGCTGCCAAGGCCATGTANCCTGGTACCCTTTTAGCAACCACAACTATTACAGGAAGAATACATTAGTGATTAATGATCAAGTACAGATAAGGTTTAGTCACAGATAAGCTGAATATGAAATCTGGAAAACTGATGTAAGCAGCAAGTTTGATATTATCAGACCAAGATTATCATGGGCTGCTCTAGTAATTTTCCCCCTTCATTTCCTTTGTAGATTATCAGCACAAATCCCACCATTCATGCACTGACAGAAAAAATATGGAAAGTGATTTATCTAGTGTCACATGGACAGGAGTTCCAGCCTTATGTCTTAGCTACCTGACTGAATCTTCCACGAGGAGAATGTTCCTTCACTTGATGTTGGCATCTGACTGATTCACTACTTGGACACCAAATTAAGTCCTCCACACCTGCAGGCAAGTCCAAGCCTACCTTCCTCCAGTACACAATTTTTGTTGTAACACAACAGATCTAGCCTGAACACAGGCTTACAGACATGCCTTCAAACCTGTGTTCCACTCCCAGACCTTTCTGCCCTTCTAAACGCCCATTAGGTTTCTAAGGTCACCACAAATTCTTGTGTTATATAATTCCTTCATGACTTATCCATATATGAAGGGAAAGAAAGAAGGAACTATCTCCTCTTTCTCTCAGTCAAACAGAAACCAAAGAAAGTCTACACTCTTTACTCAGAGGAGAACCATGCCTTGTGTTTCTCATGAGCAAGTAAGAGCCTTTGAGCAGACTGGCGTTGGATCTGCTTCTCGAGAGACAAGTGTCTGCCTGTCATGCCTTAGCTGCTGGCCAGCCAGGATTGCAGAGGTCTGGAGAAGAGTATGAAGACCAACAGGGGAGGAAGGGAAACACATGGGGAATTAAATCAATGAGAGGAAATGGCTGAAAATTAGTGACCATATGCTTATTTGAAGACATCTGTGAACTTGACAGTCTGCTGTATGACTAGTGGGAAGCTTTGCATCTGTATCACTGCAAAGCATATGGCAATATGAGGCTAGGTAACTAGATAAAACTGGGTTCCTTCTACAGCAAAGAAAAGCCCCACCTATACAAGCCTGTCAGAGCTTGGATAAAGTGAGTTTTACCCCTTGCATTTACAGTCAACTCTTAAGCTATTGCAGTGCACGACAAATTCAGACTTTGTGTGCGGTCCTTTTTTGATCACAGATAAAACTCCAGCTTTTATCTCTCAGATGCATATTCCTAGATCTGTGATTTGGGTAACAGTGTGGTTAAAGGTAACTGGAGTAAGGGGACTTAAGGAGTAAATTTATTTCCAGGCAAAGGTCCTCTCTTCCTAAACGGTATTCTCGTGCCATCTAGTGGTACAAAGGCAATGGTAGCAAATGTAATGGAGCACTTCGTGTGTTTTCTTGCCAATTAGGAGCAGCCAGGGATAAGAAAAGAGATTGTATCTACAAAAGGTCAGGGGGAAGCTCCTTCCATATGAATAGACTTTCTCCGAGAAGCTAAACAACAGAATTACATTATTACATTTATGTATCCAGCCCTTAGAGAGCAGAACAGGGGTGTCAGGTTAGTTACGCAGTTCATAAACAAATTGGGGGGGAAAAAAAAAAAAAAGAAAAAAAAAAGGAGAACGAGAAAATAGTATTTCCCCATTTATTCCCCATTTAGCTGCTCACAGAAGGACTCTGCTCTCCTGGATCTAAGGGACAGGAAAGAAACACACATTCCTCCCACAATATAGGTCTGCATGATTGTGCAGGTGAAAAAACACAGTCTTCAGTCAAGAGGGAGTCTCATGCTCTGAGGGAACACCCCACAGACAGGAGACATTTATGCAGAGGCTCCATAACCATCCATAGCTACTCTTTATGCAGATTTTCAGAAATCAGTCACCTTTATCTGCCCTCAACTACCATTGAGATGCAAAAACCACAAAGTGGGAACCCAAAGGCAGCTGACATCAGCAGAGTTAAAGGCAAGTGAATTCTGAGGCAATTTTTGATTCAGACCTGGGTGCAATCTTCTGTACTCAATTCCTACAGGTGAAAGTGTAGTCTCTTACAAAACAGTGTGAATTAGTTAGCAGTCAAGCTGCATTGCTCTGTATTCTGGGTCTATCCAAATTTATAACACTGCAGTCTCATATGGAGTGAGCACTGTGCTGGCTAATTACAGCATCAATTACAAACTGTTTTCAGCTGCTAATCAAATGACCACAGAATATCAATTACACGCTAAAGAAATTCTCTACTAATCCCAAATAATTACATTCTTGAACTTTGCAATTTGTTCATCAACAATTCACTAAATTAAATGGGAAGGTAATATTCACAGAGAGTGTTTATTCACTTTGATTTGCAGGAAAGGAGGTGCCTGCCAGATTTCTCCTGGCAGTTAAAACAGATAACAGTTGACAGGAGTTTGCTCTAACCTTTGTTTATTACCTCATTCATATTTGTGTTTTGTCATCTAATTATAAACAGATAGTGCAGCAAATCCAGCTAAAAGGAAGACAAACTTTGGAGTCAGAACCACTTTTTGCTACACATCTAATGGAGTTCAGGTACTATACCCACATAGATAAAAAAATCACAGTAAAAGTAAGTGCAGGAAGATGGATATCTTGCTATTGACCTGTGCTTGCTGTTTTCCTGACCCTTCTGCTAGCTCAACACACTTTGCATAGTACTCATGCTTGTTCTACTAAAGAATAGAAACACCATGCTTAAAGCTCAAAAAGTGCCTATAGCAAAAATGTACTGTGCAGTGACAGATGTGAAATGAAGGACAGAAAAGAAATTGAGGTCAAAACCATAAGAAAATAGATAAACAAGAAGCAGATATTATTTTGCTGCTGTTCATTCACGAATGCACTCAAATTGTGAGGTATACCCGATACCAGGTATCAGGGAGAAGCAATAGTTAGAGTTACCCTGTATGAAACATTCCTATCTTCTGCTAAGAACTAAGACACTTTTTAAGAATCCTTCTGACCTTAGTGCTTTTTTCTAAGATTTATTCCTGGGAGAGTGACAAAACCGCAGCCAGTTAGGAAGCACCAATCTGTATCACATGAGGCAAGAAGAGTTCAGCTGTGCCACAGTCCTTATCTATGCTTTATATTTATGCATACACCTGTTATACACAGAAATTCACATGTACTTGCACAGCCAGAGTTAGTGGTCACAACAAGAAATCTCCCTGTCAGGTACCATCCATCGACCACCTCTGATTTATGATGCAATAGTAGCAAACAGAGACATTTGAGGCACATTGTATTTTTAAGGTTTGTGCATCATGGTTGTCTCTCAGATCTCACTGAGCCACTGAAATGAGCCACCATGCCCTGTTCAGTGCATAACATATCCTTACTGAAACACAATCTGGAATCCTACACAGAGATGATCAGTTGTTGCCTTGACATCCTGGCTAGTAGAAAGTTTGGAAATACAATTTCTCATTTCAAGGGCAGTCTGAAATACAGATCAGCATAATCCTAAATCTCTTTCAAGTTATTATACTTGCATATGCTGCTTTGGTCTCCAAAGCAGTGAAAGAAAATAATCACAATTCTTTTCATGCTTCTTGAAAGTTAATCAAAATGAGTCAGTATTTTCAGTGGCTTTTGATTTCTAAATAGATAATTTATTTATAAATATTTCAAGTATTCATTTTGAAGTTTTTCTACCCTTTTCAGCACCAGCTACTACTAAAATTAATTGATAATTCACCCTAGTTAAAAGTTGAGGATGCTCTTATTTCATACCATTTTGCAAAACTGTAAAATACATGATTACTTAACATTTAAATTTATACAGCTAATGTCCATCACTTTGTTTATTGATTACACCACCTTTTTGCTTTGACCAATATTTCTATTTAACTGAATTTAAAATTATTCTTCTCCTATCATGTGCCTCATCTCCATTTTCCAGCAAAAAGGGAAATGGAGACCAATATTAAAGAATGAGCTGCTGTATTGTATTGAGTCTAAAAAGTACCCTGAGAAATAGAAGGCCCTGCACCAAAGAGGAGTGCTGTCCTTCTTGACAGCAGCTAAGTCATTGCTCATTAGTAGCTTTTAACACATAATTCCAAGAGTGACACCAATTTTTCAAGGGTCACCTAGTCTCCTGAAATTTAGTTCAGATCTAAACTTAATGCATACCAGCTCACAAGCAGGAACAAACTGAATGGCCAGTGTAGGAAAGCTCTTTTTCTCCTCAGCTCTTTGACTCCTTTGTGTGGACACTTAGCATTGCCTAGTAGTTGTGGCTTGTCTTGCTCTGTTTCTTTTTTCTTCATTCATAAACCACAAAGAACAAGTTTACTGGTACACTAGTACTGAAATCAAACTAAGATCTTCAGACTTAAAAAGGGGTGACTTATATCACATCTCATATTTGCCCCAGGAAGGCAAAGCCAGCAGGTTGTTATTAACCCTTCCATTTGGTAATGCTACTTGCATAAAGAGATCTTTCACAGCAAGCTGCTAGGGAATATATTTCTCTTCACCCAAGAGTGGTACCTTGGCACTAGTCCCACAGAGAATTGGCTGTGACAGCCTTCTGCAAGCTGAATGAATAATTACTACCCTATGAGTGAGCTAAAGGAATAGTTTGAAGATGTTAAAAGCCTTCTGACATTTGGACCATTTGCACTACAAAAACAATGACACAAAGGCTTCATTAAAATCCAGTGCCTAATCTACAGACCCATGTCCCTACTGCATATACAACTGAAAAATGAAAGGCAGCCTGTTAAAGCAGTTCCTCTCTTTGAAGCATATCTGTGCCTGTTGTGGGTCTCCACAGCTGTGCTTCTGTCTCTCTGACTCCCAATATTCACATTTGAACCTGGTATTTGCAGGAGGTGCTCCTCAGGATAACTTCACCAATGCTGTCGCATTGTAGGGCAAAACTGTTGGACACTGATCTCACCCTTTCAAGCTGAGTGACTTGTGGTCTCAGCTACAAGTAATAGACAATAACACCCTCAGGCAGCACAGGGCAGCTCCTCATAAAAAAAATCCTGAGTTCTCTTAAAAATCCTTCAAACACCTCATCTCTCAAGTATGTCTCAAAAAACTTGGCAACTGATGCCTTGGGGTCATGATTATTACCCATCTTGCTGATCAGCACTGTTTTCCCATGTCTTACACTGTGTTACCTGGCTTTGGAATGCTTTGTTGTTTCTATCAGAACTAGTTCAACTCAGTTCCAATCTTGTAGCTAAGTTAATATACATACACAACCTGGAACAGGATGTGTATTTAACTGGTACTTTGCTGCTGCACTGATTCAAGCTTCAATGACTCTTCCATCTTAAATTTGAATGGAACTGTTGCCCAGCTTTCATGTAATTAAGTGTTCTCATTATTTACACTCCACAAGCACAGGAGAGTTTTGTCTATATGGGCAAAGGCATGGCTTTTGTAGATGCTTGATATAGGTAATGTTGGCCAAAAAAATAATTAAATTCCTTGAGAGTTCTAAGTCACGAATACAATGGATGCTCTGCTTTGACTCTGCTCTGCTCAGGTGGGTGGAAATCTTCAAAAACAATACAGTAGCCCAGCCTCTTCTTAATGATCTCCATGGAGGTCTCATTAGTGACACAACATGATGCCAAGGCTGAGTCCTTCCGGAAACAAAAACTTCTTAGGACTTGCATGTGCTGGCACAATTAGCATTTGCATTTTTATTTCTTTCAAGTCTTTTGCTGGGAGCAGTTTATTAGTGCTGTGGATTCATGTTTTGTCAGTACCTGGCATTCAAGTACATCTGATCCTGCAAGCTGGATTATTTCTCAAGATTGATTTTTCATGGGCCCATGACATCTGTGTAGCAATTAAAGAAATACATCAATCAGATGCTGACTGTACATCTACTTGCTTAAATGTCTTTGAAGTGCTGCAGCTTAATCAGAGCAAAACCACAATCTGAGGTAGGGGCTTGTGTGCTTTTGTTTATCTGGGGTTCACAGCACCAAGTTGATACTTCCCCACACCCAGAAGTTGCTTTACTTTTATTGTAGTAGTGTGAATTTGTATGGTAAGAAATGCTCAAATACACAGCTAATAAATTATAGCATATTACATCCCTGTGGACCAGCTCAGACCCAGTAACTGTGCCTGAGAACAATTATTTCTGTCCAATTCAAGATAACAGCACTTTGTTTTGAACTACTCGTAAAGAAGCTAAATACTGACAACCTGCTATTTCCATCAAGCAGAGAGCACTTAGATGGTTACTACAGCCCAGCTAATTTAGGGGAATCTTGAACTTGATCACATAGCTATGGAGGAGATGGGCACGTAGACCAGTGGAACAGAGTCCTCAGTTCAAAAAATGTCTAGCAGCATCATTTGGGTTCTGGCTCACCTGGCTTGAAAGGAAGACGGTGGAGCGGGTAAGGCGGCGCTGCTCCAGGAGCAATGCTTCCCTGCCTCATGGCATGGCCAGCTGGATTGCTGATGAACCCCCGCTGCAATATCTTCCAGCTGCCTGTTCAAGGGCAGACTGAGACCAACGCCAGTTCAGTCAGCCTTGCAGTGGGAGGAGTTGGGCAGTTGGCTGTGGTTCCAACAAATGTGATACTTATTCCTTTAATTATCATCTGGATTGTCATGTAGCTCACCGTGCTGCACCTGATTTCAAGAGCAAAATGCAACCCACCATGTTGCACCTGATTTCTGGCAAATTTCAGGCAGTGGGAGTCCTTGAATACACACAGATTTGTCCAGGCAGTTCAAGGAAGAAAGTCCCCAGAAATGGAGAGAGCCAGCTGCTGTCTGCAGTTACCTGACGGAAAGATACAGGGAAGATGAAATCAGACTTCTCTTGGAGATGGTTGGCACCAGGCCAACAGTCAATGGACACTAGTGAAAACATGGGAAAGTCCATTTAGATAGCAGAAAAAACATTTTTTACCTTGAAATTGAACAAATGCCGACCAGGTATCCCTACTTAAATGTAAAACAATTTAAATGCTAACCTTTGTTTTATTCAACAGTGTACTGTATGGAAAGCAAAATTTATTATTGTTTAATTGTGTTTAAATAAAGACATTACACTCATTAGAGAACAGTGGCAATTCCAAGTAGACTTGTCACAACAGGAGTACTAACATGATTTACAAAGGACTCTGCAGTATCATCAGCAGTAGTAATACTACTGAAGTATTTCCATTTGAATAAGCATTTTTAAGAGAGGGAAAAAAGAAAATAAAAGAAGAAAAAAGAAGCTTATTTTACTTACAGTTCATGATTCCAGAAACGCTTTTTGGATAGAATCTTTCCCATCTAGTAGGTGTGAGGGCTTGAGTTTTTAAACTACTATGTGTGTCTTAGTGTCCAGAATGAACCCGTAGAGAAAAAAAAACAACCATTAAGCTTCTTTGGTGTGAAGAGGTATATTAGTATATACCAATGCTTGTTATGGTGACAATTTTAAATGTATTTTTAAACTGTTAGTTTTTTGTTTTTAGTTATGAAATCACACTAGAAATAGCCTTATATATGCAAGCTCCTGCTGTTTGAGATTGAATTAATTTAGTAAAGTGTCTCTGACTGTCATCTATTTTGCAGACTGAGACCAGGCAGAAACAAATTATTTCTGTAGATGAGTAGATGAGAGTTTATTTCTGTAGGAAAGATTACAACATGGCAGGGAATCAGTCCTCCCTCTGTTGATGTGAACGCTGAATTAAAACATAGTAGTATCAGCAGGTACAAGCTGCTAGTGAAGTGACATGATGGGGCAAGAGCAGTGAGCAACATCTGTATAAAAGGAAAACTTGCAACAGTGACTTTAATATGTATTCCTGATAACTGGGCACCTGCAGGTGATCAGCCTTGGCTTGGTTCAGCTCATCCATATCTCCCTTACTAGTTTTTAGACCTTGACAGTGTGTAGATCCAGGACTTCCTTTTCATTTTTTTTTTCCCTTTTCCTTTTTTTTTTCCTTTTCCTTTTAAGATTTTGTTTGACTGTAGTTACAAGAGCTGATCTCAGACTAGGCCTGCTCAAGAAACTTCGTGCCATATCTGTACCACTGAGAATGTGAAACAGGCTAGTACAACAGATGAAGACATTTCCATATCTGCTAAATACCAGCAAAATTGTCTGTCAAAGAAGAAAACAGTTTTTCCCACTAGGTGACAGAGGCATTGACATGGCCAAAATCTGTAGCTCTGCAAAACTTTATCCCCTCCACTGATAGTGATAGTAAATGGGATTTGACTTGTAGAATCATAGAATGGTTTGAATTGGAAGGAACCTTAAAGATCCTGTACTTTCAGTCCCCCTGCTGAGCCTTCCACTACACCAGGTTAGACTTCAGATAAGGGGTGAGTTAACTCATAACACAGAATATCCTGAGTTAGAAGGGACCCCCAAGCATCATCGACTCCAGCTTCTGGCCCTGCACAGCACCACCCCCAAGAGTCACACCGAGTGTCCAAGAGCATTGTCCAAACGCTTCTCGAACTCTTTCAGGCTTGGTGCTGTGACCACTTCCCTGGGGAGCCTGTCCCAGTGCCCAGCCACCCTCTGGGTGAAGAACCGCTTTCTAATACCAACTCGAACCTCTCTGACACAACTTCAGGCCATTCCCTCAGGTCCTTCCTTCACCATCTTCACTGCTCCTCCTTTGGACACTCTCTAACTTGATGTCTTACACTGTGATACCCAAAACTGCCCCCAGCACTCGAGGCGAGGATGCCCCAGCTCGGAGCAGAGCAGGACAATCCCCTCCTTTTTCCAGCTGGCTATGCTGTGCCTGGCGCCCCCCAGGACAGGATTGGCTCTCCTGGCTGCCAGGGCACTGCTGACTCCAGCTTGCCACTGACCGGGACCCCCAGGTCCATTTCCGTGGCACTGCCCTCCAGTCTCTCATTCCTCAAGGACGGCTGAAGCCAATTTGGCTGAATGTGCCTCACGCTGGATGCAGCAGAGATCAGGGTGGGCAAGTGTTTCCCCGGAAGGAAACGTCTCTTTCAGCGTTTCCCCTCTCACTGCTGGCGGAGCTGGCGGGACCCGCGGGCCCACGAGGGGGCTCTGCCCGCCCGGGCATGGGCAGCGCCAGCCCTTCCAGCGCGCCCTCCCAAATCCCTGACTGGGGCTGAAGTGAAAGCACCTCTCGCGTGTCAGGGTCTCTAAAGCAGTTCCGGTTTCAGGGTGTTAAACTGGTAGAGTTTTAGGTATGAACAGGATAACCAGAATAGTAGTTCCCTCTGTGCTGCTTCCAGAGGAAGCAGCAAAGTACCGGGGGCACGACTGATAGCTACCACATGATCTAACTGTGCCTGGGACATGTACAAATAAATGCTAACAAGCAAATTATTTGTATGCCTTGTTCCTACTAAATTTCCCCCAACCTGAGACACTCGTAGCCACAATAGTTTAAGAAAGCCTGGTACAGAGAAAGTTTTTGAGATCAATCAAGTAGAGAAATCCTACCATGCAGGAGAAAATACCATCTTTCTACACAAGCTGAACACAGTAAAGGGGAAGGGGCATATAAACAGCACACACTAGCCAAGATAGGACTGCTCAGTTTGTATCTTTTAACATAACCTTCATTAAAATTCTTAAAATAACTGTGTCATGGCAATCACAAAAGTATAAAGAAAACATATATTCTAGTTCAAGAAGAGATTCGTCCCCACAACGCATGAGAAAAATCAAGTGATGAGATCATTCAAATGCCATTGTACACATCCCCTGGAACAACGCCCTGGTCAGATAGGTAACAGCAGCTGTTCAAGGCACAGTGCTTGACTGCTCACTGCTGTTAGCAGATTACTAGCACTAAAAGAAACAGAGGTGTAAACAGCCAGAGCAACAGCAACATAGGGGGACGATGCACAGAAACAGCAGTGACAACTTCAGCTGTCAGCAGGGTTGCTCTCCTCCTCCTGGCACTGGGCTCACATGACCACCATGATGTCTTCCAGCGGCTTCCGTGTCAGCGCAGGCACAGTGGCGTCTTTCTTGGGATAGCCAACGGGGAGCAGCAGCAGGAGCTTCTCGTTTGCTGGCCGCTGGAGCAGCACCCGGAGCTGGGGGCCGCAGTTCAGGGGTGTGGAGGTCACTGTGTACAGACCCGCGTTCTGCAGCAAGACAGACAGCAACAGAGAGACAGAGGTCTGTGCTCTTTATTTGTAGTGGTTGTTCCCACCACACCTGTACACACCCTTCTGTCAACTAGTCCAGAAATGCTGCTTTGTTGGACCTGCTGCAGCCTTTAGAACACCTGATTGACTAGCAGCCTCAGTGGCACTGTAAAGGATGCCTTTCTCTGCTTTCAGAGAAGTGGAGCATTTCTCCACTGCAGCAGCAGCACAGTCTGCCTGCCATGTCTGAGTGCTCTAGAGCCACAGCCTGCCTGCCATACCAGTGTGATGGGGAATCCATGGCCACAGGGAAGATGAGAGGCATTTGTGGGGATATGATTGGAATGTCATCCCATGGTGCTGGTGGTTGGACTAGATGGTCTTGGAACATCCATTCCAAACCAAACTATTCCGTGAGTCTACGATCTGGCACATGCAGAGAACTATTTCAGTTCTTGCCTCCCTACAGCTGGCAGGAAGATGCCTTACAGCCTTGTGAACACTTGAGCTCCTCCTCAAGAGCTGTACCTCGCAGGGAGAGAGGACACAGGCTCTGCCTCAGAAGTTGTCACAGGAGTCTGGCATCTCTCACAGTGGCCATTGTTATGGATTACATCAGAATCCCAAAATAAGTCTATGTATCACTCTTCCTCTCATTCAAAATCTCACAAAAACCCTAAAAAAGCTAGGCAAACAATAAAGGGCTGACATCATCCAAGGTGTGATCGTGCAGCTGAGTCACTTCCTGAGAGCTGCACATGTGGATTTCAGTCTCTCTGTCTACGCAACACAAGCATTTTTGGGAGGCTTTGAGACACAAGTCAGCCAGGGAGAGATGCCCAGGAAATGCACCTGTCACGTTAAGTAATCCCTACAATCTTCTCAAGAGGAGAAGAGCTAATAGTGATGGAGCTGAATGGTGCCTGAGGAGCAGCAATGCACGAAAGAAAGTGTCATTCAAAACAGAATGGAGGAGAAATGGCAGTGCCTGGTAGGAAATTGGCCTAATATAAGAGGAGGCACCTTGCTGTTATCTTGTTGACAGGCCAGGTTAACTATCAGAATAGCTTCTCTATTTAACACTTGTGTGAGTACGTCAGGTACAAGAAGCAGAACTGAGCACTGAGAAACCACTGAGAAAATCTAACTGGCTGGTGTCAAACATGCTGAGCTTTAGAGATCAGTGCACTTTCAGGAATGCCTCAGAAAGACTGATTGAAATAGTACAGCCTGTTCTGTGGAATATGTCCCTGATTTTTTTTTCAGCATTGTATACTAAAAGTGGTTTGGTGTCAAGCTGTTTTATAGGGATTACTGAAAAGAAGGGGCCAGTGTGGCACCACATAGTCGTGCTTGGGTAGTCTGAAGAGCCTGTCAGCCCTGTTAGCATAAGGCAGAAACCACAGGAGCTGAAGCCTGTGCCGAGAAAAGAGTGACAACTCTGGAAGCTACATTATATTTTTCTTCCTGTTAACCAGTACTGAGGATAGGAATCACCTTCTCAGGTGTAGAATAACATTAAAACTCAAAACTAAGACATATTGCCAGGAATTGGAGTAATCCAGGAGACAAAAAATGTTAAAATCTAAACTGGGTTCCACCCTCATTTGGGCAGAACAGTCTTGGTAGGAAATCCAAAGGTAATCCAAATTAATATATGGACTCACAATATGTTGGTTCTGTCAACGTACCTGCAGTGCAGCAAGCAGGATGCCACAGGCAATGGAAACACTGATTTCATTGTAGTAGTGGGTCTTCTTTTTGCCATTTGGAAGCCGCCCATACACCTGCTTGAAAATGAGGATCAGATACGGAGCAGTGTCCAAGTACTCTTTGATCCAATTTGTTCTGCAAAAGAATGTTTAAGACATTATTTTGCAACCTTTTCACTTTCCTGTAAGTTACATTTACTGACTGCAAAGGGGCACTAAAGGTACCTGACAGTTATTGCAGGAGACTAAACCTTAGAACATTTACTGCAAAGGAGTAAGTATGATCAGCTTAAATAGAAACATTTCAGAAAGAAAAAAAAAGCTTGAATAGAGTTCTCAGTTTTAACAGATTTGACTGAAGAGCTGATGTGCTCACTCTGAAGAGTGGCATTGCATACAAATAAGAGAGAGTTCTTGACCTCTTATCTATGAACTGGTCTCATGAGTATTTGCCCTTGTGATTATTTAATTCCTGGAATTTTGCAGATTTGCCTGTTACCAGCAGTGCCAACTTTTTTGTCATTGCAGGGAAGACTGCTGTCAGAAAAGTTCAAAACTTTTTTGTCTAAGGTCTAAACCTAAATATATTCCAATAGTAAAAATTGTTGTTCTGTTCCCGGGTATTTCATCCCTGCTACAACTCATTTGGTTCCCAATTTCTTAAATGACAATCATGATAAAGGATTTAGACAAGAAAATTAGTGCTTTCTACTGTTGTTGCTCAAAACATAAGAACCTCTGGCATTTAGTTGTTTGCATAGCACATACATTTGCATAGCACCTAAGCACCTGAAAAATAGTAACATAATCAAAAACAAGTAGGGCAAGTCAACCCTACAAAGCTTTGTGCACATGCTTCATTTGACAAGCCAAGACTCAGTAGACATCTTCCCATTGTGTAAAGTTAAGCAAGTCAGTCAGACTTGGGAGGGCATTTGGAACAAATAAATATTGCATAACTCAGCACTTGGATAGGGACAGGCCTTGGGGCTTCCTCAGTTAGTAGCAAAGCTTCCAGTGACTTTGGGAGCTTGGCTGTTTGGCAAACAACAGAAAAAAATCTGGGACAAGAGTTTCAGCTGCAGAGGTTACGTAGGAAAAAATAATGATGGAGCCAAGTGCTTGGAAAAGTTTCAAAACAGAGAGCATGTAATCCCTTTTACTGGAAGCAATTTTATGAACCACCCACTAAGGCACAGTTCTACATATATTTAGAAGTTTTTGTTTCCAAACATAGATTTTAGAAAAACATTAAAAGTGAGAGGGAGGAAGAAATAGAAAATTGTAGAAGTCTTTCCTACACTGAAACAACAGCTATCTTCATACCCCTTAGGTAATTGACTTTTCATACCTCAATCTTTTCAGGTCATTAACCCATCTGTCTCCCATCCTTTTTTTGTAGTTGATTTCCTCTTCTTCTTCTACAATTTCACGAATCTTGTGTTTTAAATACGGATCTTGCACTACCACAAAGGTCCAGGGCTCAGTGTGTGCTCCACTAGGTGAAGTACCTTCATACAAAAACAGGGAAAAATAAAAACCCAGGAAGGAGGGTGGGCAGTGAGAGGTATCAGCTCTTCCTTGTGAGCTTTTAGGCTGACCAACTGAGCAATGGGAAAGCAAGTGGACGAGATGGGAAGAAAAGGACTAAGTTCTGGCAGACAACCCTGTTCGTTTCTTTCTCAAAGAATGTGAAGTCCCATTGAAGAACAGAGGTGAGTCCTTTCATACTGCCATCTTACAGGAAGCCAGTGTTAAGGATTTGTAAAAAATTCCTTTTTTGGTGGTTCTTATGATGAGGCAGTAATATGGTGCCATATATATGAATGCAGTAATGTTATTACAAAGTGTTGTACCAAAAGCAGAGCTCTGTCTGAATCCACAGCCAACTCTGACACGTTGTTTTAGCTAAAGGGTGAAAACAATGGCTTTCAGGAAAACAAGGCTGAGTGACCACAGGCAGGAACCTGTTGCTGACTGACAAAGATAAGGAGCTGTACAACACAAACATCTGCCATAGAGTGTACAGGTTTGAGTTTGTTGTCCCAAAGACAGCTGGTGTTCATAGGTGTGTACATATATATGATATATATATTTTTTAAAATATATTATATATATTAAATCTGTACTTCCTCACCCACCAACACCACTGGAGAAATATTTTAATTGCCTAGAGGTTAAAAGCCTTAAGCTTTTAGAAGCTGAAGAATATATATCTGCACATGTTCACAGATATATAGATTAAGAAGACCGTTTAGATCTCTCTGGTCCGTCATACACATTTAAAAATATTTTAAGAACTGGAACGCATACAATACTAAGGACTGGTTTTAGTTCAAGAAACGCTGAATAAGCAGCTTGAACTCTCTTGATATAGGAAAATGGTTTTTTATTGTGAATCTTGCCTCTCCTCAGGTTTGGGTAAAAACTGATGGCATTCATGCTTCTTTTTGTTTTCTTCTTCTCTGCACAGCCCAAAGCTTTCAGGGTTACTAAGTACTTCATCTGCACGCAGGCTTGTTTGCTTTGCTGCATTTGCCAAAACATGCTCAGTGTTTTAATGATGCCTAGTTAATTAGAGGGAGATGGAGACTCTTTACAGTGCAGTAACAAAGCTGCTTACAGTTCTTAAAGGGAAAATAATGCACCTCAAATGTGGAGATTCTTTAGATTATTAACCCTGCTAAAGGCTGCTGAACTTTCTCTAAGGCAGTTTGGGAATATTTTCTATAGTAGCAGCAGCTGGCTCATAGAATGAAAGAAATCATGAGGGTCAAAACCACTCCTGGCTGAAGTCAGTATTACTAAGGCAGAGATGAGATTAGCCAGGACATGACAGTAATGGTTTGAAACACAAATTCTCAACAACAAAAAAGAGAATCAGTTTCTGACATTCAGTCAAATAACCTCTATTAGGGTCCTAACACTCCAATTGTATGCAACAGGGGTCTGGTCCTACTGTTGGAAGGACTGGAAAAGGTTTTTTGTTCTAGACTGAAATTCTTTCCCTTTATTAAGCACCAACCATTTATGTCAAGATATGTTCAATATGTATGAAATGTTTAGCATGGCTGAGACAATTTAATCTGTTTGTTGGGGGACCTCAAAATGCAAAATCCACACATGATAAATATCATCATAATGCATTAAATTTTAGAGCATGTGAAGTACATATGGCTTGACATTTTTGAGAAAACACTTCAATATTTGTATTTGAAAGATGTCTTGATAAACCACACATAAATTTAATTTTAAATAACATCTTTTAAAAGTTGAAAATTAAGTTTTTTATTTCATACTGTTGAAATGCTCTTCTTCCCTGATGGGTGAACTGCAAATACAGAGAAATTGGGAGTGCTCCAAAACAGTCTGTGACAAACAGTTGTTCAAGCTGATAATTTCCAATCAATCAATGGGTGCTAATTCATTCCAGCTGCAGGTGAATCTAGGAAAACTATAAGCAAAATTCCATTTCCCTTGGCTTTTCCACACCACCTTTTCACAGTTACACAGCTGAACAGCAATGCTGATCCCTTTTTTTTTCCCCAGACCTTGAACCACTCAGTACCTACCTGCTGTTCTGATGACATTATCAATAACCTCCCTGGGGACTGGCTCATCACTGAGAAACCTGACAGATCGTCTCTTGTTTAGAAGCTCATAGAATGTCTGTGACCTCTTAATCATTTCAGCCTCAGAGTAGCGCTCGCCAGTGAAGGGGACATGGGCAACATTTTCTTCAAGTCCTTGCCACTCTTCCTCACCCTCTGCAAGAAAATATAAGTGGTTAGGGATTTTTTTTTTTTCTGGAGAATGCTGTTGATATCGTTGGCATTCACACTGTCAGGAACCTTGTCCTGCACTGGCATACACTGAATTTCTACATCAGTGGTATGGCAAAGTCTGAGGCTCCAGTTGACACAACTCATTGATCCCCAGCTCCAGCTACTGAATAAACACCTTGTTTAAATACCAAGAGGCAGGAGGGTTCTGGCCTGCTCTAGCAAGTGTGGTCCACAAAGAAGTCATTGCCTTCTCCACTTCAGTCTGCAAGCCTGCCTGCAAAAATGAGTCACAAGCTGAAACAGCATTGAAAAAGTGGACAGGCTTCCAGCCCAATTTTCTCAGCAAGTAAATGTTAACATGTGTGTTCCTTCTTGAGCTGTTTAATAAGGAAAAAAAAATCAATTAAATTATTGAAGTTAAGGAGAGAACTTAACTACCAATATGTGTAAAATCTCCTCTGAAGAGCTGAATGTCAACTTCTTCCATATTCATGTTTCATAGCAGAAACTTTGCAAGCTTTGGCTCTGCAGAAATGTGACTTTGTAGTTAAGCTCTTTGGTTTCCCGATACTTTCAGCATAAGAGGAAATGGATGTCAGGCATCTATATTTAGGATAACAACATATCAAATGTAGGATATTGTGTTTCTTGTCTTAATTTAAAAACTCAAAATGATTCTCCATTTCACTGAAATCTGTCTGTTTATATCACAAAATGAATCTTCTGTTGTCTCTGAGACCTCTTTCTCCCCCATATTCCTAGAATCAGCATGGATAGCATTTTTTGCAGCTATGATGTGGAAGTTAAAGCCATTTAAATGCTACATTTTGACTAGTCAATAGTATTGAGCAATCTGCTGCAGAGAGCTGAGTTAGGAAAAAATATTCCAGTTCTTTTTCTGTTGCTATTACGCTATTATTCCCAAATCATAGCAATCTCCAGCACAAATTCAAACAGCAATTACTTCTGTGTTTTAGTAGTATGCAGTTGCCTTAGAGACCAGGCTGGTTTTTTATTCATTTTAAAAGCAGTGAAATATTCACGTGTGGCTCAGCCTGTGCAAAGGGGCAAAATAAATCCAGTTTCATAAATTGAATCTAAACTGGTTCTGGTCCCCAAACCACACACATTTCATTTTGTGTACAAAGAATTCACCCTGAGAATTTGTTTTGTTTAGCATTTCATGCCTGTGTTAAGCACTCTTGGTCATAGTCTGCAAGGACCTGGCTCCAGGTTAATGGAAAGCAGTGAGCCCTGGTAAAAATTATTTTAGTGATCATCTTGTGCATGCTCGAAAAGTAAAAAGGTGCCTCCTGGTAATGTTCCCTTTGTGGTTTACACTTGGTAAAATAGTGAGTGCTTGCTTGTTTTGTGTTGTGGGGGGTGCTTTCCTGTGTAAGTAGAAGAGAAGTGAAGCTGCTGTTTGGTCAAGATATCTGAACTTAATAATAAGGCGGAAAAAGAAATGTACTTTCAAAGATTTTGAACATGGGGCAAAGGTGAGAGGGCTAATGAGAATGGAAAATCTCAATACATTCAACATGGGAATACTGGCTGAAGCAGAAAAATCTAGAAGTGCAGGAACTGACACACAAAATCAAATTCTCCTGGCAAATTTATTTTTTTAAAATAAATTAATCTATTATATATTCTCTTCCACCATGTGTCTACCATTCTTTCTTAGCAGTTAACATTATCCATATGCTAACTTTAAATCATTATCAGCACCATCTGTTTAGTGCATGCTCTCTATATCTCTGATTGCAGTGTTTAGACACACTCCTGTTTGTACAGTCAGGTTATACAATACCACAAGTGTCTTGTTTATATCTCTTTGTATTCCACCACTTGATGGACAACAGACATCCTGCTAGCAAGTCTTTTACCTTGTTAGCCACATTCTCAAGATTGCCATCAATTCCATCAATTGCCATTTACAGTAGTCATCAAGCTTCCTGCTTTTTAAGTAAATCTAGAATGGTTTTGGCTCAGACATCCCAAATGGAATCTCATTTTCAAAGTACATTTTTCTATCTCTATCAGAAATTCCTCTCTGGATACATTTTAGGATGATAACTATGTTTTTCCCAGCAGTCCATATGGGAGGTTATAATCAGCCTGCAAATCATGTAATAAATTTTACCTCAGTTTGAAGCATGAGTTCTTAATTAAAAACTCATACTGAGAACAGTAAGTTGTCATTTCACTTCTGTTGGCCACTTATTTTATCTACATTGACACTTCTGTGTGTTGCTGGCTTCCAGTTGTATGTCATTAAGATATTTCACTTTTACTCTCTTTGGTTTTATGCAAAGACCACTTGATAATATTAGCAATTGATCCTGAGTCTGATCCTTGAGAAACTCCAGTCAAGACTACTGCATTTGCTTTCCAAACAAGTTTCTTCTCTAGAGAATTGCTTCCTGAGCATGCAATTCCTCTCTAACTCTATTTTCCACTGTAAAGACATGATGCATAGGAAAAAAATTCAACGTATGTAAAGAAATCTTTCACATCTTTAGTCTTAAATGCTGAGTAACTGACCCTGTGGGTTCTTTATCTGATTAATGGCAGACTGCTGCAAAATGTGCCACCACAGGAATCCCAGTAGTGAATCCAGCCCTGAACTGAGTGTGACTAATAGGGAACTAAAAGAGATGGATTACCCTACTAGTGGGTTATAAATAGTGGTTAGCAGGCTGATCCTGGAAACCTCAAGAGTGGGTCAGGGATCTTAAGCAAAAGAAGTAGCAGGTTGGAGAGGCACAGACCCTGGAAAAAATAACCCAGCATCAAAATATTGTGAAAATTACCTCAACTGGAATATAGTTGCAAAAGGTTTCTTACTATCTTAAGATAAATAGAGCAGCTGTTACATAAAGAGAAAACCTAGTATAAGGAAAGCTGAGAGGTAATCTGGTTGCAATCCATAAACCATAGGAGAGTATATACCAGGGCTGGAAGAGAATCCTTTGAAATCAAGAGGATAGAACAGATTTAATATGTAACAGTAGTATTAAACAAGTTCGGGCAGGCAGAAAGGTAGAGGAGGGCTTTTAACCTATACTAAGAAATTCTGGACCAGCCTTTCAGCAAGGTTAAAGAAAAGGGGTCACAAAAGTCCAGTTTCAATGTTCATTCAGCTGATGACAAAGGCTGGATGTATTTGCAGCAGCAGGAAGATACACACGGTAATGCATTGTGTCCATCTAAGTCCTGTGTTCCTAAATGATACAAAACATGAACTGTCATTGAAAAGGAGGTTTAAATTGCTACTGCCTCATCCATGTCAGTAGTACTATTATAAAGATATGGGTAGTCTGTGAAACTGGAGAGAGGAGAAATGCTTTTAAGTGGGACAGGTCTGTTACAAGGAGAATCACAAGCAACTAGCAATGCATTTTCAGGAGAAATGGAACATTTGGGACTTTGTGTTGTTTTGTAGTCCTTAAGTAGAGTGTACCATCAGTGTCCTTGCCAATCCATACCACAACAGTGTCTCATTCTGGATCTTATAAATGAAGAAAAAAGTTACAGGACAGATGGGCATGCAAACAAATCTGAAGTACTGCCAGTTAAAGCATTAAACAAATGGACTGA
>VYZP01078352.1:0-11534 GCA_013400635.1 Hypocryptadius cinnamomeus | reverse complement strand
CCTTCCTTCCTTCCTCTCCTTCCTCTCCTTCCTCTCCTTCTTTCCTTCCTCTCTTTCCTTCCCTTTTTTCCAAAGCAGGATGCTTTGCAAGTTTTTAGGGTAAGACAACTGGAAAACAAAGTTAAAACACTTCTGACACTGTAAGTATTGAACAATATATCACTTTATACAGCATTTAATAAATTCACTTGGTTATTTTAAAATATATTTTATGTCTTGGAAATAGGTACCTCACGTGCTCATTAGGGGCAAAACTGGGTTGAAATGTGTTGTGCAATGTCATTTTTATGTTATATAATTATTCATATATAATGAATGATGTATATTTTCAAAACAATTATGTGGCTCACTACTGACACAGAAATTACAGATGGTCTGTGTTAAATATTCTTATTTTAAATTATGCGTGAGGCTTATCCAAAAAATCTTGAGCAGTGTCAGAATGAGACTGAAACAAAACTTTGTAGTTTTATAATAGCCTCTCATTGCAAATGATACATTCGGTTTCCTAGTTTAGACATAGGATGCTAAGGTAAAGATAAAATGGTTTTGTTACTTGGTTGGCTGTACTAAAAGAATTGGAAAAAAAGAAGAATTGAAACTGAAGGTACAAGCTGCAGAACCACATTATTATGTTATTCCCAGAATCAGGAATTAGCATTTCCTCTGTTCCCTTATACTTCCTCCAGTGTCCTCTAGCCATCAAATTCTGACTCTGTAACTCCAGACTTTAGGAGTTTATAGTTGTTGTTGTGTTGGTTTGTTTTTGTTGGGTTTTTTTAAATGCTTTGGACACCATAAATACTAAAATATACTTTGATTTTTCAGTGCTAAGATTTTGGAGAAGGAAGTTCATGTTCCATGAAATTGCACCAATGCCTTTATTAATTACCTCTTGTTTACACATCAAGGTCACATTGGAGACTGATTTCCTTTACTTAAAAAAGTGTAACATAGGCAGTGTTGATTGTTCAGATATTATTGGCTTCTAAGTTCAATTTCAGACTCATTCTTACATGACTGAGCACAGTACTCCAAGCCTTTGCTCTTGTCATGGTGAGTTTATGAACATTTTGCAGTGAGATTTCTGTTAACCCTGAGGCTGTCAAACAGTATTTAAGATAAACCGGCACCTGATCACCACCGAACATTTGCCTACTTATAAAGAATAAAAGAGGAAACAACAACAAAAATAAAATAATTAACAACTACTTCGTTCCCACACAGCAAAAACTAGATGTCAACTGATCGTTCTTTATGCTTGCATATGCTTTTAAAATGATTTTTTTTCAACAGCTCTCCCCATCAGAACATGTTCTACAGTTGTAAATCAGTGCCAGTGAATTAAATTTTGCTCAGGGCATTGTGTACAATTGCAATATGGCTATTAATGCAGGGAAAATAAACAAGGAAAAAATGCTTAACATGACACAACATCTGACTTATTAACTGATTCAGTATAAATGAATGTCAAGTAAATGGCAGCCTCAGGATCCAGCCAACACAAAGTTGTTTGAAAAAGCATTTCAACAATGGCTTAGAATATGCTATTCTTTCATTCAGTTGCTTGTGCTTCCAAGGGAGGTAAACATACCTTCAGCTGAAAAAAAGAAAAAGAAACACACCACTTCAAGAAAAATATTCCATAAAAGAGAATTTCTATTTCAGAGGGTCAGACTAAAGACAGTGATTAACAGAAGAGGATGTCTGACTGAAGCAAAGGAAGACTTCTTTCTGAAAAAGGAATTGCTGAAGATGAGAAGCATGAAAAGCCCATTGCTGTGGTGCTGGATGTGTTGTTGTTTCTTTTTGACCTCACCTTGTCCAGTCAAGATGACTAAAAGCCTTACTTTGTTATTTACTAGCTTTTAAGCATATGGTTTTTGACAGTCTTCATTATTCTTTAATAAGTTTCTTTTGTAGTGGAGCTCACCCTTTAGAAACTCAGTTAAGGAATGGAATTGAATGTTTCATCTAGAGTAAGTTCATTTTAATTTATTTAAATATGTAAAGACATTCTGTTTTGTTTTGTGGGTTTTTTTTAAATACCCGTGGGCTTGCAGGCAGAGAGGTATATAGCCTTATCTCTGAGTGAAAATTCAGCTCTGAGTTCCCTGCAAACTTTTCCTTGTTCAAATTAGGGCATCTCAATGCAAGAGCTTGTTAAAGTTTCATGTTATAAGGGATGGGTTTGCCTTGGCAGATTAATTTAACAGCAGGAAAATCTACTTCTGTTTTTCTTAATGCCAAGTTTTAAAGCCTGCTTACTTTGTGGGTGGTGTGATTCAAGAGGAAGCAGGGTAGCCACAGGCATGGGATCAGAGCTTCGTCCTTATGCAGGAGTGGGTGTGTGGGTGTGAGAGAAAAGAAGGTATGAGGTTTCTATCCTTCCTCCTTGCACTCAAATCTCTCCCTGGGCATCCCGGGCTGCTGTGCACATTTGTGACCCAACACTGGGCCAGGGAGCTTCCCCTCCACTTCTGCTGGGCTGGGAAGCCAGAAAAACTTGCAAACAGGCTCCTGGGTTTGAACCAAGAGGAGACAGAGGAAACCATGCAAGCAGGCAGGAGCCTTACAGTCCTAAGGAGGCTGCACAAAGCCCAGAGCAAGTTCCACTGTGCCACACCATCCATGGCTGCAGGAGGGGACACGGGGCTGCCACCCAGCCAGGCCAGCACGTGCAGGGGAGCAGCTGCACAAAGGCCCACAGGACATAGGGTTACCCAAAGGGGCAATGTCACAGCCCACCCCACACAGTGCAGGCCTTTTCCCATGCACACCTATTTGGAAAGAGCTGTCAAATTAAAATGAGCCCTTTTGTATGTGCTGAGGCTGATGGTGGATGCAATAAAACTCAACAGCGTTTACAACATGAGCTGTGTGAACCACGGAGCCAGAGGTTGTGGGCTTCTCCCCACTTGGTTTTCATACAGGTGTAATCATCAAAAGAGGCAAGTTAATAACGAGCCAGGTAGTGATACAAACAAACAAACTTCACACACACCAAAAGGAACCACAGCACCTTCACCCAGCACAGGCAAAATCAGCTTTCCTTTGGGTCTGGATGTTGCAGTTTTAAACTGCTGGTGGGGGCTTGGTCCAGGTGTATACTCAGGCAACACTTTAAGGTTGCTGCAGGTCCTGCTGACATATCTGGATGAAATTTTAAATCAGCTCTAGCATTTTACTGATCAGAATCCACTCAGGGTCATCCCTGTGCTGCTGCCACTGTAGGTGCTGTGCTAGCTGCCCCCAGCCTGGCCTGCCCAATGGCACCTGGCATGCCTCAAGCCATCTTGCAGCATGGAAACTCTCAGAGATATTCCTTTAAACCACAATAACTTACTTTTACCTCTCCTAAGACTACCAGAGGCAAATACTAGGTAGAGTGTCTGGTTTGACAGTTCAATGAATCCCATCTGGCAATTCTGACCACTATCAAATTTAAAATCATGAACCTGCACATTGATATTTTTACCCATGACACTCAGGAAGAGGACAGAGACTCTTTTCTAGCTCCTAAGACCGACAGACAGTAAGAAATAAGGCCCAGTGATCTTTGATGTCTAGTAGCCTGTTTACTGTAAGGAGAAGCTACAGGACTCCATTCACTGCTTTGGTAAGAAAAAAAGTCAGAGTCAGAATATAACCTTTACTGTTCAGCTTAGGTCACGATTTCCTGCTGTTTGCCAAAGCAGGATGAGATTGGAATCCCTGAGAAGTAAACTTGTCTTCTAGTTGCCTTTGCACACCTGTGACCACATAGATATCTTACTTTTGTACTCAGTTTTCTCTAATTTGTTTTCCCAAGAAGCAGTCTCTTTCTAAAAATATCAGTACAGGAGCATGGGGAGGACAGCAGAGAGCCCATTCAGTGCCAGCTTCTCCACTGGCCTGCACTGTGAGCTGTTTTGCTGCTCACAAGCTGATGTTTTTCTCACCTCTTCCATCTTCTTCTATTTAGCCTAACTCCAGCCCCTGCACCTGCTACTGCAGGATATTGCCATCTATAGCTTTCCAACACTTCATATGCTGATGAATAGTTGGCTTCTGGTTGCTTCAGCAGAAGTCCCCAACTGCTGCTGAATTCACTCTCCAAGTCCAGAACAGAAGGGACCTTTATTTGCCTTAATGGGCTCTGAGGATTAACACTGCAGACAGTCAGGTGCCTGATCTCCTCATACTGATTTCTGCCCTTGGTTTCATGACCTCTGGTTGGCAAAGAATTTATGCTTAAGGTGCTTGGATCTGTAAAGCATGATGTTCTTGGCTAACTGCAATATTAGGAAATTCCACAGGAAAATAAACTGTCCTGTCTCTTATATAGATATCACTTCAAAAATTCTCTGAGTAGAATCCCATAGTGACAGAGTAAAACGGACAGAATTTAGAGCAACAGCATTCTCCATAGCAAAATGCTTAGAAATGAATCGTAAATAAATAAAATTAAATAAATGTTTAAATCCAGCAAAAACACACAATCTTTTTCAAACACTGTCCGCTGTCCACAGCTTAATTACTGTTAAGTCCTCTTTTTTTTTTTTTTTTTTTTTTTGTGGTGAATTTGCAGGTTGCTGTGCTAATACTACACAGCATTCCTTTAAGGCTTAAGCACATACATTTAAAAGCTGATAACATTTTTCCATTAGAAGAGCTTAAGTTCTTTTATGATATGTTCAGGGATCAAGTTTCACAAATTCAGTATTCAAGCCAACTGAAGTCAGATGTCCTAGTACCACAAAGCTTAATGAGTGAACTTTTGCCTCACTAAGGTCTGGAAGATAAGAGGAGATGAATACTTTAAAATAAAGACAAACATTTGCTCTAACATGTAAATGTATTTGTTCAGACTGTAAATTAAATTCAATTAAGTTGAGAGAGTAGTATCTTAAGCATTTTGCTAATTATAGTTGTGAGTTTCAACTCATTAAACTCAGATAGTACATTTAAGAAGAGAGAATCTGCCAGGAAACTGCCCATTACACGGGCTGGTTATCTCATTTCCATTAAAGCACCACTAAAACTTTGAGATGTGCCTTCAAGACACTCCACAGGAGCAGAAGAAGGGGAGAGAACCAAGGCTCTTTTTGCCAACAATAGCAAAATGAGATGAGCTACAGAAAGGAATTCGTATTTTCTGGTTGTACAAAACCTATAGCTGCACATCCAAGAATGCTCTCATTCATCTATGTGACTGCTGTCCTCAGGAGTCACTATGTGGTGCTGCCCACACTGACTAACCTCTGAGACTGGCTGATGTCTCTCTGGTTAGAATCACACCTCTGCTCAAAAGAGAAAACTCATTTGAAAAACCTAAATTTCTCAGCAAATTAGGGCCAAATAAATGCTCACTTTTGTAATAAGTGCAAGCTTTCAAGGCTTGATTTAGTTATCATCTGACCTAAAACATGAACAAAACTATGCCAGCATGCAAGAAAATAAGAAGAGGAACTGGGGTCAAACTGAAACTCTGATATGGGGTAGAAAAGGGCATGAGAACAATAACTGGGGCAAGTGTAACCAAAACAGCATGAAGAGGAGATGGGAGAGTCCAGAAGAACGTGTTGGGAGCCTACATGTTCCCCAATCAAGGGAGAAAACAGCATAAAGTGGAAGGAAACTGAATCTTTTCAAGTCCCTGGCATAAAGAAGCAAGAAGTAGGCATGGAAGGGAAGTGGAGAAGTAAAAATCAACAGGAGGTTGACACGTCAGGAGAGAGACAGGGAGGATTGCAGCCTCTGGAGACTAAGCCAAGAACATGGCTTACAGGAGCTGCAAAATGTGCAACCAAGTGTTTTCATAGAGGGACTAGCTAGTGTTGGCACAAGACAGCAAGTGTTAGCACTGGAAGACAGAAGAAGTGCTCAGTGTGTGACAGTGATGAAGTCCCACGCAGCCCTGCAAAAGTATGTCTGAGCTGCATAAAACCGCGAGCTCGCTTTGAGCTGGTTAGCCAAGCCTCAGAAGCAGTCTGTGCATGTTAACATTGCTTTAATTATTCTAACTGGGCTAATACCCCTAATTTGTTGGAGGTATCTGTAAACTGCGCTTTGCAGGGTTAGGCAGACATGGTGTACCTTTGTTAGAAAGAGTCACTCCAGAGACAGCAAAACAGGTCAGACCTTTACAAACCCATTCAAACCCTTAATTTCCCTATTGCATGTCCTTGGTCAGTGATTAGACTGAGCAGAGACTCCCAACAAGCTCAGACTGCTGAATACTGACCTCTCTTAACTGCTGCCAAAGCTAACAGCCACGGCTATGCTCGCACCAGGTGATCTCCCTTTAAGAAAACGCTCTTTCACTTTTCTTCTTCTTTTCTTACAAAACATTTTATTGTATGATAGATAAAACTTTCCCCAATGCATGCTATTTGCAGCAGACAAAAAGTGCTGCTTATATGATTTTTGTGTGTTGTGTTTTTATACTGCTCTAAACCTTTTGGCTGGGTTTGAATTCCTGCCAGCGTTTTAGCATAGCAACTTGCTTTCTTCATGACATTCAGCAAGGGGTTTTGCCTCCTCAAAGACTTGGGCTGCAACCCAGGGAGAATTTTACATTATGAAAGAATGAAAAGTTGGTTAGAGCAGGAGCAGCAAAAGCCACACACCTCCTTCCCTCTGACCACAGACTAACCCAGAACACTGTCTCTATGGTCTGGGTACGTGATGTTATGACTGTGATCATGTGGGTCCAGCAGACAGGGGAACAAAACTTATTTTATGGAGCAGAGGCTATTCACAGGGCTACTCTGTGCTTGCTGCTGCATGCATGGTTTTAATATGCTCCTGCTTACGTGTCTGACTTTGCATGCATTGCAGAGGAGAATATCGCAGGTAGGAACCAGACATCCTGAAAAAGTGGGAAGCCAGACAGGCACATCTTCCTCTGTAGCCACCCAGCCTACCTGCTCCTGGCTGCCCTCTTCCCAAATCATGGGAATCACATGAAGGGGAGGGAACATTTTCCCAGGGGAAGAGGGAGGTTTGGGCAGGCCATGACCTAGATAAATTATTCTAGCAGCCTGTGGATGGTTTGCAGAGTGTAGGTTAAACAATTCTGATATGCACAAGCACTGTGAGAGCCAAACCCCACTGAAACCAAAATGCTTTCCATTTGCTTTAGGGAGCATTGGATCAAACATTATAGTCAGGTAAAAGTGAAAATAAGAGACCTCTGTATGTTATTGGCACAATGACTGTAAATACCATTGGAACAGAAACTACCACGGGATACCCCGAGGCTGCATGAGTGTTGCTGTCCAGTGGTTGGCTTTTGTATGTTCCCTACCTCAGTGGAACTACTCTACACCACTGGGTAAACCTGGCCCTTACTCTTTGCTCGGGAAGGTTTCAGTCTAGTTACTTTTATCACTGGACACAGGGTGCTCACTGTGCAGATTATACCAGGTAACAGGAGCAAAGTAACTTTAGGTAATTGTGCCAGCAGGGGGAACAAAGGAAAGCATTCTCGTAAGACTGATAGGCAGGACAAACTTGAAACTGTATTTCCTGAGCCAGAAATACAGATTCCTCTTCCAATAGTTGGTTTCCTGTTGGCTAGACTCAATGAGATGCCATTTGCAGGAAGGAACAGAGTCCTTCAGTGCAAGTTGGCATACTACTCTTGATGCTGCATTGCTTTAGGCAGATCATCATTCTGTCTCTCCTTTTAATCATCAGCTAGTGACAAATTAGTGGTGATTTTATTAGCATCATTTGTTGGGAATGGTGCCTTAATTTATGAGGATTCTTTAATTTATACTTTTTAAAAAAAGCCACTTAATGCTAGTTAGTGGATTTTGTAAATTAATAAAAAAAGCAATAAGAAATGTAATAATAATAATAACAACAAAATGCTTTCTTAAAAAAAGAGCAATGCTGTACATCAACAATAAAGATGAAGAGTGAAGAGAGACACCTTCTCCTCACAGACACTTTCTGGGTGAGAAAACATCATCACAGCTGGGGAACTTGTCCTAGAAGCATCAAGCCTTACAGGTGTGAACACATTAGCTTAATGAAATCTCTAAAACCAGTGCAACTTGGAAAATTTACCATGGATTTGCAGCAATGTGAGACATCTTTCACAAGACTCATGTCAGTGCTCTGCCTCCTCCTTTTCTTGTGCTTTCAAATACACAGCCAGGTCACAAACAGTGTGGGACTTATTTCAGGTTTATGCCTTGAACTTTCTTTTCCAACCAGGCATTCTTAGCTGTAGGCAGGCCTGTGAAAGTCTGAACTTTCAGTCTTGAACTCGAAAGACTGAAAGTCCTGCTGTACACTGGGGACAGCAGGATAGAGAGTCGAAGCTTCTACTTCCTTTGGTGTATCTATTTCCACCTAATTCCCAAGACTCTCTTGCCCCCACTTCTTTGTCTACATAAAAAGCTAACATTAACATGGTTTAAATAAATACAATAAAAGAGCCATCCATCTTAATCGTCTACTCCTTCTCTTGCATTCACTGTGTAAGAGCAAAATTTCAAGCTTCACCCAAGGCCTAAGAAGATAAATTTCAAGAAGGGTAGGACCTTCCATTTTGAATAGCAAGATAACTTTAATTATAAAAACAAGAAATCGATACATTACTTTCATTCATTGGAATTTTGTGCCAGTTGCAAAATCAATCCTTTTCTTATTAAAGTACTTACATTCCCAGTAAAACACTTTGTGACATAGAATCTCCATTAAGATATAGCTGAACCATGCTCCTGGAAGGCCAGCAACTTGTATTGTAATCACAGATTTTGAATAGTAAATAGGAGGCTGAGTTTTAACTCCTGGAATTCCTTTTGAACGGGCAGTGGGCATGTAGCTTGGGTTACCTTCAGGAACACTGCAAGTGTGGGCACTTGTGTACAGAGAAAATTGGACCTAGGACATGTAATTAAGATCTTCCCACACCATAACAGAAAGTCATTTAATGCCTCTTGGCAAAGTCTGACATAACAAAAACACAAGATGCTGCAGAGGGAAGGGGACAATCTGACCAGATTTACTGTGATCAGGCCTGTGTAGTGATGAAAAAGAAAGGTAGGGAGTGAAATAAAAGGCCAGGAATTTGGTTTGAACCAGAGTTTTAGCTTGTTCTTATCTCTACTGAAAGTGACTGCTCTATTTAGTTTTGAATAACTGCTCTGCAAGTGGGATTAAATTTTGTTCTCTCCCTTGGTTTAATGTTGCAGCAGAAACAGTCTGTATTATACAGTGGCATAACACATGTCTTTTAGAAAAAACTCTGACAACATGAAATTCCCATAGGTGCTATGCTCACAAAAAATTAGCATAATGATGTTAGGAAGAGGTCTTTGCTCTTATAGAAACTGTTTGTATCTGTCAGGGTCTTACATATAGGTTGCTGCAAACACTATAAAAATGAGAAACTAAACTGACACAATAAAATTCTGTTAGTGATTGAGCAAAAAAATTTGAAATTGAGAAATTAAATTTCTTCCACTAGTATAGTTATATTTTTACTATGGCATTGCACAACTAAAGAAAGAATCAGGAAATAGAGATGGAAATTATAGGCTGGTGCCATATTACTTTGAGACACTTTAAGGCCTAATTCAAATCCTTCTGAAGCCAGTGTTATATGTATCTGGTCTAATAGTAATTATAACAGTAATAATGGTTGTTCTTAATAATTAAGGCTGATTATGAGGCACTTAGGGTAATGCTGCTATTTGCTTTCACCACCCAAGTATTTGCTTATGTGGGAATAGATTCATCTGTGGTGAACAGCTACAGTTGTGCATGTTCAGTTTTGATGACTGGAAAGTACTAATTGATTCTCCTTGAGCTTTTTTCCTTGAGGCTCTTTTGACCTCCATCTTGTTCAGGATTTTGGCTCACAGACTGAGTTTTATCATCATACATCAGGATGGAATGGACTTTTCCCCCATTTATTGAAAAAAGATTCTGTGAGCTTTAAGGGATGAATTCACCATGCAATCCAACTGGATTTTAGCAGAAAGAAAGAAAGACAGGTCCCCTCCAGGGATGAAGAGCATCTGTGCTGCTTGCCCACCTCTGCACTGACTGAGATCTTACCAAGAGAGCTACAGCATGGGTGCTTGTTTAGAGGATGAAGCTCTGGGTCTCCATTCTGCCCATGCCTGCATGCCAATGAAGGCAGAACCATCCTGTTCTCAAATACAGCATCTGTGTGTGCACAGAGCCCATCAAGGACTGCAGACATTATGACAGGCTGATAAAAGACAGTCACTGTAATAAGGAGTCACAAGCTAAACACAAGACCTAGAGGACAGAGAGGGCCATCATCTGCCAAGAACAAAGGACCAGGATAATTATTTTTAAAAGGACTGATTATTTTTTTCCATGAGTCTTAATGTGTATAATGAAAGTGGCCACTGAAGGAAAAGGAGCAGGAAGAGGAAGATTAATAGATCACTTGCAGATTAGTGTTATGAAGCTCTTTTAAGATGCTGAACCACTGTTATCCATATAGAGAGGCATTCTGGTCTGAAATGAATGTCACCCCTAGAGTAGCTGGAGAAGAAATAGGGACATTCTTCTACAGTCAGTGTTCCAGGCATACATCCCCATTAATTCCCCAGTGGATTTCCCAGAGAAAAGTCAGAACATTTACAAGAAAGATTTTCTCTGGCTCAAAGTCTCATGGAAAATTTTGATCCCATGGTTTATTCATTGGGGATTTCCCACAGTTCCGAGGGAAACCAAGAGGCAAGGCTCTAAGGGAGCAGGTTCTTTAGCTTTCATCTTTCCCACAGATCAGCCAGTTCTACATCTTCCTATGAGCTGCTGCTCATATAGAGATATGGGCTTGAGGGACTACGAAATAATTATTTGTTTTATAGATGAGACTTTGTTTTAATTAACTCATTATGTGAAGAATGAAATTAAAGGTGAAAGAAAAAAACCTTTCCTTGGCTGGACTTTTCTTGATGAGTCTCGCGAGTACATAGGTTCTGCTTACTGAGAAGGAATGCCCTGGAAGCATGGAAACCTTGGTCCAGGCACCAAGTGCTACAATGCCATGAGCCTCCATTCCTACTCCTTTTATCCCTAGATCCCTTAAAAACTTTGACAAAGCAAGCCTCAATAAAGTAGCTTTATACCTTAATCCAAAGCATATTATATTCATAAACAATTTCCATCGTTCTCTCTTCTTCTCCCTTTTGAGAGAGAATAATGTACTACTAAAATAGGATTTCTGCTTTCCTGTTGAGAACATTAGGAGCAAGAAAATAAATAGTTCTCTTCATTACCAAAGTCTCAGAGGAATGCAAACAGAGAAGAAGGAGCAAACATAAGACCTATTTCCAAGGTGTTCTGGAGTAATGCATCAGCCTCTGATCTTCAGATACACATCAGTAAATCCGGACTTTGATCTACAAAGCACTTAAGTACTTGCATAACTTGGAGCATATGAGTAACCTCTTCACTTGAGATTAGCATGTGGTTGGGTGTTTTCTGTACTGTGGCTTTTCAGAGGAGTGTACGGCTTAGTTACTGTATATTTTGTAATGTGGGAAGGAAGGAAG
>VYZP01078351.1:0-10137 GCA_013400635.1 Hypocryptadius cinnamomeus | reverse complement strand
TTTTTTTTTTTTTTTTTTTTTAGGTTTTGCCACATTTCTTATCCCAGATTTTGCCTCTTTTTATTGTTTTTTGGGGTTTTTTTGGGGGGTTGTTTTTGTTGTTGTTTTGTTTTTGAACCCCAAACCCAAGATCTCCAGATCTTTTTCCCAGTTTCATCCAAGCTTTTCACTTCCAAGGCCTCATTTCCACAAAATTCCTCCTTGACAACTCAAACCCACCTGGATCAGCCCCCCAAAATCATCCCAAAATTCTCCATGGACATCTTTGGTCTTGAGCGTGGCGGGATGTCCCCAAGCCCCAGCCCATCCTGGGATACAAGAGCAGCCAAACCCCTGGATCAGGCTCAGCATTTCCTGGGAAAAGAGGGAAAAAAATCTCCTCCTATGTCCTCAAAAAGTGGTTTCCTTCCCAGTTCTGCAGAAAATTCCAGCAGATCTGGAAGAATCCATCTCAGAGGGCGAAGATGGAGATATCCTACACCAAGCCCTGGTTCTCCTTGGGGCCGAGCTCAGCCGTGCATTTCTGAGCAAACTCTGGAAAATCCCGCTCCTGACTCGGTGTGCTGGGAATTTTCTGGGATGGTTTTCCATCCATGCCTGAATTCATGTTAGCCACCAGCAGGCTTGATGAAATTTCTCAACTCCAAACCCCAAATTTTCCTCCTCAAATGCAAAACCCCCCCAAATTTTCCCTCCTCAAATCCAAACCCCAAATTTTCCTCCTCAAATGCAAAACCCCCCCAAATTTTCCCTCCTCAAATCCAAACCCCAAATTTTCCTCCTCAAATGCAAAATCCCCCAATTTTGCCTCCTCAAACCCAAAACCCCCCCATATTTTCCCAGATAATTTCCTTGCTGAGTCCTGTGGACAACACTGAGCACATTCAAACAAAATTTACTGAAACCAGAACACCTGAAAATAAAGTCAAGTCAATTTTCAACCGACAAAAGGGATTTTTGGGATGTGCCATTGATGCCTCTGGGCCCAGCAATCCAAAAATGGAGACCACCAGGGCTAAAAGATGATTCCAGAAGGATTTTCCCAGTTTGGATATGACCAGAGAATCCCAGACTGGTTTGGGTTGGGAGGGACCTTAAATCCCACCTCACCCCACCCCTGCCGTGGGCTGGGACACTTGCACTGTCCCCAGCTGGACAGAACATTCCCATGGAAATTCCCTGGGTGACCAAACTGCCCAGTTTCTGAGAAATTCCCACTCTGGGAGGCTCCTCCCCCATTTTGGGATCTGGAGCACCCCAGGGAAAGCAGGGATGACTTTCTCCGAAGGAGCCGCGTCCGCTCCCGTCTCCCCAGCACCCGAGCTCCTCCCTGAGCAGCCATTCCCAAACTTCCTCAGAGCTCCCAACGCCCTGGAGAGGCAGCAGAGCGTTCCAGAGGAGCCAAACCCGTTCCGTGCCCGGATGTTCACCCCCACCTGGGCGCCTCCCAGCCTTCCATGATCCCAGGGAGCACCCAAAGCCCTCAGGATCCACCTCCGGGGGGTTTGATCCCCATCCCAACCCGGCTGAGCCAAGCCAAGCACGGCAAATCCATGGAATGTTCCTGCCCCTCCATGGAGGTGGAGGAATTTGCATTCCTGGAGACACCTGTGAGTGGGATTGGGGGCTGGAAATATCTCCCAAGCTGGAGTTTTCTTTTTGGATATCATTGGGATTTTTAGACACCCACGAAAAAGAAACATTTTTCTCCCATCCCCCAGAAGAATGACAAAATATTCCATATATTGAGCACAATGTCCATAGCCAGCAAAAACTGCTCATCTGAACCCTTCCCAACCAGGTGAATTCTCTTTTTTCCAAGGAAAAGGATCCAAAGGGAATCTGAGCCAGGTCCATCCTGCTGGCCATGGGTGGCCTCAGGTCCTGCACCCTCCCTCCACTGCCAGCTCAGTGTCCACCACTCCAGCAGGAGAAGTGATTCAAATAATTAATTACAATGATAATTAAACCCCTTTAAGGTGCTCGCTGTGAGGAACTCTCCGTGTTTTGCACAGGTTTGAAAGTTTCAGCCCCAGTTAAGCCAAGCCTGTTAAAACCATTGAATTATTGCATTAATATCAAATAAATCACACCTGCAAGTGTTTCAGGGGCATCTTGGATTGAAGTCCCACTCTCCCACACACCCAACCAATTTCCAACTATTTCAAAACTCAAAAAAAACAGGAATTATTTCTAATTTTCCAACTTCTCCTCTAGGTTTGCATCAACCACTTGGGGAACGTTTCAAGCTGTTTAATAATTCACTTTTTATGAGCAGTGTTTAATTTTCCCCCCATGCATGACTGGGTCATGGAAGGTGATTCCACCTCTGCCAGAGCCCAACTCCCCAGCCCTGGATCCATCTCCAGTGTGGGGCTGGGCAGTGACCAAAGCTCCTGCCAGGCCAAAACCTTCAAGGAATAAAAGCAAACCCAAAAAAAACCCCAAACCCAAAAACCCCAAATTGCAAAAGAACCTCAAAACCCCAACTTACTTCCCCCAAGCAGCCTCAAAACTGAATAAATAACTCAAACCAAGGCCTGCAACAGGACAGCTTCAGTTTATCCACATGGATTCCTCTGTGAGTGTTGGAATTTTGGGAGCAGCCAGGCTTTTGATGGCATTTTCCCTGCCATGACCTGCTCCTGTCGTGGGATGGGTTTGATGTCATGGGCTAAAATTAAAACCTCTTTTGCTTGTGACTCTCATCAGCACCAGGGAGAGCAGGGAAGGCTTTTCCTGGGATCTAAAGGACAACAAAACTCATTTCCCTCACCCCAAAGCCTCCAAACCCCAGCCCAGGAGAGGCCGCTCCATGTGCCCACGCCGACGACACCCCAATTCCCGAGGCCAGGGAAATATCCTAAACCCTCAAAAACCCCGGGGAGCCCGAGGCCTCTCCAGGTGAATTTGGGCAGGGGGCAGCCCCTGAATTCGGGGATAATCCGGGAAGCAATTTCCCAATTTCTGCCTGTCATTCCGGGGAGCTCCCTGGGTCGGAAGAGGCTCCACCAAGCCAGGCCCTGCTGCTGCCACCAACGGGCCAGAAAGCCCCTAAAATTCAATATATTTCGCTCTTGTTGGCCCTGGAGTATCCATTCTGCTAAAATACAATTAAATCCAAGACATCCTTTCCCTGCGTCCTGCTCCAGGAGGAATTAAAATTATAAATAATAAAGGAGAGCTTTACATACGGCCGAGACAGACGACAGAGGATAAAATTCCTGTCATGCCCAGAGGCTTTTCCCACACAGGATCAGACACGGCTCCCTGAAGCATCCTGTGCCTGGAGCCCATATTTCCTCCTCATCCCCTTTTTTATGCCGAGAAACCCCAATCCAGCATCTCCTCCTCCTTCCCCCGACCTGCATCTCCACGGCTCGGCGAGAAAAAATCGTCTCGAGCTGCGATTCCCTCGTTTCCCGCTGAAATGATGCTCATCCATCCAGGGAAAACCACCGAATCCCATCCAGCAGCTGCACACCCCCAGCTCCATCCTCTGTGCAGCACAGCAGGATAAAATCAGCATTTCGGGATCCAAACCCAGCCGGGTCTGGGCCGGAGGAAGCGGCAGCTCCACGGAAAGCCGGGAATTCGCACAGCCCGAGCTGCCTACACAGGGCTGGGGATGGAATTGCAAATAACCTGATGGGCTCGGTATTATATCACCACCCTGCCGCTCGGCTGAGCCTCCGATCGCTCGGGATTAGGGGGAGGGGAGGGTTTGATTGAATTATTATTAGCGTTTTTATTTTATTTAGGAAAGGCTCGAGCCCCCCGGCACGGGCTCGGTGCCTCGCGGAGGAACGCGCCCGGCTCATCACCTACCTTCCATCATGGTGGCAGAATTGCATTCCTCAATTTCCGAGGAGCCTGGAAAAACGCAGGAGAGTGCGATCGCCGGTCAGCAGCGCTCGGCCCCGGCGCTTCCCGGGCGGCGGGGAGGAGGAGGAGGACGAGGAGGAGGAGGAAGGAGCGGGAATGCCGCGGCTAGGGGCAGGCCATGGATGCTGCTGCGCCTGTATCACCTCCAGGATGGCACCGCGGAGGATGCTCGCGGGAGGGGAGGACGAGGCGGGCTCGCCGCCTCCCGCTCCGCACTCCTCACATGCGCGCTCGCTCCCGACACACCCCCCGGGAACGCTCCAACCTATTTCCCAGATTTTCTTCGTTTTCTCCTTCCCCCCTTTTCCACCCTCCCCGGCGCCGTTTTCCCCAAAAGCAGAACCCCTGTCCGCACCTCGTGACGCACTTCCCCTCCCTTAATCCTATTGCGGCCAGCCCGATTAATTCCCGGCCGCTGTCAGATCAGGAGCGTGCGGGGCTGGGCTGGGAGCAGGGATCGATCCCGGCTGGAGAAGGCAGCGGGGCAGCGCCGGGCCCGGCCGCCAGCCGCTCCCGCTGCCATCCCGGCGACAAATCCACCGCTGACGTCACGGCGCCAGCAATTAGCCCCGAAAGGAGGATGCGGGAGAAATTCCTCCCCGACTGCTTCCAGCGGCGCCCGGGAATTAATCTCGCATGAAGGGAGAGCGGAGCGGGGAACAAAAGAGGCCGGGGAGGCGGCGGGGGGGCTGCGAGCGCTGCCGTGCCCGTGTCCCCGCAGTGCCACCCTGCCCCGTGTCCCCGCGGTGCCACCCTGCCCCGTGTCCCCCGCGGTGCCACCCTGCCCCGTGTCCCCCGCGGTGCCACCCCCTGCACCAGCTCCCCCCGGCTCCCTGACCCCTTCCCAGCCCGTCCCTGGGGCCGGCGGGGGGCTCAGCCTAAATTATGGGGATCCCGCCTGGTTTATCCAGGGATTTAAAGCCGTCCCTGGCCAACCCGGCTGTACCCAGCTCCGGAGGTCCGGTTGTTTTTTTCCCCTGGCAGGAAAGGTGCTCGAAGCCCCCCAGGCTTCTCCCGGGACCCTCATCCCGGGGCTGGACGGGACCGCGGGGCCAGCCCGGGCTCTGTCCCCGGCGCTTCCCAGCGCCCCAAAGCCGGGATCGGCACCGCCAGCTCCCAGCTGCCCACGGAGGAGCCGCCGCTGCCCCTCCTGTTCCCTGCAGGGCACAACAGCGGCGGGCTGGGGACAACCCGCGCGTTCCGGGCTCCCAATGTGGCTTTTCAACGTGACCGCGGAGCGGGGATGGAAAACTTCCCTTCTGCCGCTCGCCCTGCATCAGCATCTTTAGGATCATCCCCGGCAGCCCCACGTGCTTGTCAGGATTTCTCCCTGCTCGGGAGCAATGCCCACATCGTTTTTCCCATTGAAAAAAAAAAAAAAAAAAAAGCTATTTTTCATTAATGAAAATCAAATTTTTGCCCCAGTAAAGAAATTAAAAATAAATAAAACAAAATCTATTTTCCCTCCCATTCAAAGAACTAATCCAAAAGCCAAGCACCTCCAAGGGTGTGGATAAGTCAGTGAGGGAACAGGACCTCAGCAGGGTCTCTGTATCCAGCCCAGCCCCATCCCAGCCCAGCTGGTGGGAAATGCCACAGCAGGGACGGGATTATTGAACAGATGGTTCCTGTAATCCCTGCAAGGAGCTCCTGTGACCTGCCTGCTCCGCTGCCAGCGCAGGGACGGGAGCCCTCGGGAATTCTGGTGCTAATCCCGGGCTGAGCACAGCCCCTGGAATGCTGTCCCACTGTCCCCTCGGCCCTCCAACAGCCCAGGAGCCGGGCTGGCACACGTGGGAGGACATGCCAGCGATGGACGGGCACCTTCCGTGCCCACATTCCTCCTGGACACACCCAAACAGCACCAACCCCCCCAAAATCCGTGGGGCAGCTGCACAGCCCCAGGATCCCCATCCCTGGCAGTGCCAGGGCCAGGCTGGACAGGGTCTGGGGCAATCCCAGGGGAAGGTGTCCCTGCCATGGGCTTTAAGGTCCTTCCAAGCCTAAACCTGGGCATTCCGTGGTGCCACATCCAGGGCCACCCAGGACAGAGCCAGTGTCCCCTTCCCACAGCTCCAGAGGGTTGAAATTCCTGAAGCAAACAAGGAGAGCCAGGATTTCCCTGCAAATCCCTTCCCATGGATACAAAAAGCTTTTCCACCAGATTTCCCCATTTCAGCTCTGGGTTTGGGCAGCCTCCCCATCACACCTGGGGATCCTCGGGCTGCTGCTCCTCCCAGGCAGCTCCAGCTTTCCCTGGAGCCATGGCATGGCCCAGAAACACCTCCTGCCACGGGGCCTGACCAAAACTGCCCTTCCTGTGGCCAAAATTAACCCCACAAAGCTGCTCCTGGAACCGGCTCTTCCCAAAAAACAGGTGGCACAGGGAGAGCCTGCAGCATTCCCGTTTGCCCTGGTGGGGGCGGGGGGCAGCTGCCACCAAACCCCTCTTTCCGAGGCAAAGCTGATCTTTCCAAACCTTGGAATTTGACTTCCAAATGCCCCCCAGCCCCACTGAGCTGCCTCAAGGACAATTCCCATGAAAAGCCCTGGAAATCTCCAGCGGCTCCCGAAGGAGAGGCACGAGGAGCTGCCAGCAACAGATGAAGTCAAGGGCCTGAAGATTAAAAAAAAAAAATCCAAATAAAAGCGGCAGAAAATGAGTCACGGAGTGCATTACTCATCTGCCGGCAGAGTCAGCCGCGGCTCCATGTGACAGCGGCGCCCGAGGAGCCCGGCCCGGCCCCGCAGCAGCGACGGGATTTGCTAAATAAAACCCCAATCCTCAGCCTCGGGCAGGACGTGGCCCTGGCAAATCCCCGGCACTAAGAGCAGCCAGGGGTTGTTGGCATCGCCCCTTCGGATGGGCCAGGATTAAACCCGGGTGGGAACGGGCTCAGCCCGGGGCTGCTCCTGGTGGGAACGCGCCGGGAGAGGCGGGAGCTGCGGCGCCGCGGGATGGAGTTCCCGGGAAGGTCAGCCTCCTGCCTCTTCCCTGGAAAACTGGGATTACAGGGGACAAGGGCAGGGACACCTCCCACTGTCCCAGGCTGCTCCAGCCCCAGTGTCCAGCCTGGCCTTGGGCACTGCCAGGGGTCCAGGGGCAGCCACAGCTGCTCTGGGAATTCTGTTCCAGGGCCTGCCCACCTCACAGCCAGGAATTCCTTCCCAATATCCGTCTAAATCTACTCCAGATACTACAAATCTACTCTGGGATACTCCAGAGTATCCCAGCAGGAGCAGGGCTGGAGAATCCATGGGAACAACCCCTGCCAGCCCCCAGCTCATGCCAGGGGTGGGAAATCCATGGGAGCAGCCCCTGCCAGCCCCCAGCTCACGCCAGGGGTGGGAAATCCATGGGAGCAGCCCCTGCCAGCCCCCAGCTCATGCCAGGGCTGCCCAGGGCTGCAGCTGCTCCCAGCTCCACAGTGGAGCCCCTTCCCTCCTGCTCCACGACTCCTCGGTTTTCCCAGGCACAGAGAGCCACGGAGCCACTCCCAGGAGGACACGAGGGATGCAGGAACGAGCCCCCACCCCGGGACACAGCAGGGAGAGGAGGAGAGCTGGAGAACAGCGCTGGGAAAAAGAGATTTCTGATGGAGACACTCACTGCAGCCGCCAGATTCCTGCTCCAACCCCCACAGACCCCACCACAACCACGGCCAGGAGCATCCACCCACCAGCAACCCCCCAAACCCCAAAGGAACATCCCTGCACGCCCCACAAGGGAATCCCACCTCCCTCTGCTCCTGCTCCTCCTCCCCAGCTCCAGGATCGCCCCTGGGCCCCCCTCAGCCCTGATAAGCAGGGACTAATCAGGGCAATCAGCACCACCCCCCACGGGCACCAGGTGCAGCTGCCCTGGGGTGCTCCAGAACGTTGATAATTGATAAATCTTTAATTTTGGGGGCAAAAAAGGCCTTCAGGAACCTGGCAAAGCCTTCATGCAGGCCTGGGGGGCTGCAGCCAGCACCCCCCATTTCACACCACGTACCTCACCCAAAATATTATTGAGCCATTTTGGGTTTCATCCCTGGCAGCATCAGCCTGGAATGTGTTTAGGATGGGGGTGGATCCATCCCCCTGTGCCCCAGGATCAGTGCTGCAGGAGCTCATCCCCCTGCCCACACCATTCCCATGGGGTTTGGTTCCTGGCACTGGAACGGAGCTTTTGTCTCCTTTAGTTAAAATTTCACAGTTGTGTGATCAAACCCAGAGAATAAATTCTGCCCTGACATAATCCAGAGCTTCAGAAATGCCACTGGAGTCTTCCATTAAAATTTAAGGTGTCTTTAGGTGTCGTCCTGATCACCTTTGGGCCTGTCTGCTCGGAGCACAGCTAACAAAGAACATTGAATTCTTCTTCAAATTAACTTATTCACAGAAAAGAAACAGGACGGGGAGGGGGCAGAGGTGGGGGCGGTGCTGGAGAACATCTGGAGAAAGGCAGAGGCAGCCCTGGAGCGTCTGCNCCCATGTCCCCGCAGTGCCCCAGTGCCAGGCTGGCAGTCCCATCTCCCCCTCCCATGGAAGCTGCTGAGCCCTCGGCCCCGTTCCAGCTCCGATAAAATCTGGGCTTTGTGCGCCTGCCCCCGGCTCCTTCCTGTTTTCGACTGCAGAGCTGTCAGAGCGTCACATTTTCACTTCTTCTTTCTCATCCACTGCAGTCCCAGGTGAACTCTGCTCCAGGGGCACCCAAACCCCCTCGGCTAGCAAAGAGCTGCCAGCACTCTGCAGATCCTCGTGGCTGGATCAGGACCTGGGAATGCTCCATCCCAAGCAGAGGGACACGGGGCTGTGCACCAGGGATGGGAAGATATGGAATCACTGAGGCTGGAAAAGCCCTCTGAGGCCACCACTGACCATGTCCCCAAGTGCCACATCCTCATGGACTGTAAATCCCTCCAGGGACAGGGACTCACCCCTGCCCTGGGCAGCTGTTCCCATGCCTGGCCACCCTTTCCATGAAGAGATTTTCCCAAATTTCCAATCTAAACCGCCCCTGGTACCACCTGAGGCCATTTTGTCCTGTCCCTGGTTCTGGCTCTGTCACACATCACTGGTGAGCCACGCTCATCCCCAGCTCCCACGGAACAGGGGGAACAAGGACATGGAAATGCAGCTGCACCCCCAGGAGAGCAGGCTGAGCTGGGAAAAAGCAGCAGGGCTGGTTTATTATTTTATTTCTCTGCATCACAGTCTCTGTGAACAAGGGTGACCTCGGGTCAGAAGTTTCCTGGCAGTGGCAGGGGCTCTGTGGGACCCTTGTCCCCCCACCCTGGGAAGGGCTGGATCTGCTCCCACTGCTCATCCCTGGGATTAGTGCCCTGGGTGGGTTTAGGGCTGGTGGAAATCCCCCTGAAATCCCAGCTCCATGGCCTCAGTGGGAAATGGTGTCCTTGGGGACAAGGCCAGCTGTCACTCAGGGGCTCTGGGTGACTTCTGTGGTTAATGGTGGCAGCACGGAGGGGACAGATCCCTGCGCATCCCTGCCCCAGGAAGGAGCAGACCCCGAGCTGGGGTCGCTCACCTTCCACCCCCCACACAGCAGGAGCTGCCGGGAGCCCCTGGAAGTGACCTGGGGACCACCAGGGAGGGGGAGCGGCCCCACCAGCTCCGCTCCGGAGCGAGGAGGAAGCGCCATATCCCTGCTCCTCCTTCCCATGCCGAAGGAATCCAGCTCTGGATGTGAGGGTGGTGGAGCAGAGCCACCGGAATCCCCATCCCCTGAGGAACGGAGGACACCGAGCCAGCGAATCTCCCAGCACCTGAGCTGGGATTTCCACCCTAAAAACAGAGGGAAAGCAGAAGGGTCCGGGTGGGTTTTGAGGTGCAGCGGCCGCTGGAACATTTTCCCGGCTGCTGCTGCGGGGAGGGAGCAGGGAGAGGCGGCTCTTCCCGGCTCCAGAGCTCCTGGATCCCGAGGAAGCTGCCTGGTAGAACTGGGTCAGGAAGGGCAGGAATGGAGAGCAGGGGCTGGGGGGGACAGGGCACGGGCAGAGAGAGGGGAGGGGGCAAGGACAGAGCAGCCCCACCCTGGGCACCCACCCTGGCACCCCCTGCCCTGCCCCAGCTTCACCTGCAGACCCGGTGCTGCTGCTCTCTCCCGGTTCGGTGCTTTCCCCCAGAAGTGCCGGTGCTTTTCCAGCCCAATCATCCCTTTCCCATCCCTTTCCCATCCCTGCACATCCCCGGGAGCCGCGGCTGCCACAGCCCAGGGATGTGGGAAGGATGAGTTGGGGTGAAGGGGGG
>VYZP01078344.1:10713-35320 GCA_013400635.1 Hypocryptadius cinnamomeus | reverse complement strand
ACAAAAAACCAAGGAGTTTGGATACATTCTAGAGAATGAATAATAAAGTTGGACAAGCACACAGTACCCTGTCAGCTTCTTGCTAAAAAAAAGCCAACTATTCCAGGAATCGATGCCCTGTGCCTGGAGTTCAAAAGGCAAAAGTGCTAAGAACCTCCAATGTTTTGTATTTTTTTAAGCTTGGCCAGGTCTAGAAGGAAAATACTTGCAGTATTATGTAGTATGGAGTGGGGATGTCTCTGCTGTGCCAGATACCTGATTATGAGAGCTCAAGGACTACTGACAGTGGATGTCACTGATACTCAAACTAAAACTTTTGCTCTGCGCTTGGCTAGTAACTGCATTTCTTTTTTTTTTTGGTCATTCCTCAGAGCTCTTCAAATAGTGTTTTAAATGTGGAAAGACAGTTTCAAGATTTAGTTGTTGATAATTGTTTCTCCATGCATGAGGCCACACAGTTTTCAGAGGAGCTGAGGATGGCTTTTTAATAACAAACTCCGTTACTTGGAACTATATAAAATATTTCTGTGTTCTATAAAAATAATGCTGATTCTGTTCAAATAAACTCACTGCTGAGATGCTGCAGTAAGCTTCAATATTTTTAGACCATTTGGGCCCCAGGCAATCTGAAGTAAATATATTTATTTTAGCTTATCCCTGGTGTAAACAGAGAAAACCTGAGCATCAGGGTAAAGGTCATAATCCCATGGGCAACATCTGTTCTCTTGAATTTTGAGGAATAGTTTGGACTGTATGTGCAATAAAACTCAAGAGCTCTCCTCAATCTTCTCACACCCCTCCAAGCTTCACAGCCCCAAAATGTTGAAACCCTTGAATTTCACCTCACGTATCAGACAGGAGTGGGTCAGCTACAAGTGCTGGAGAAGCTTCAAACTGTGACTCAGTCTCAGAGTGTCCCAGCTTCAGTGAGAATATACAACAAGCCCTTATTACCTCTTGTCATCACTCTAATTCAGGAAATATGAAGTTCTATAAACACATGAACTTTAATCTAATTTTTTTCAACCCATATTCATTCTTCTAAAAAAAAGTCAGTGCTCTTCATTGAGTTAAAACATCACAGACAGAACAGGTAGGATCTTCATGTTACATTCTGCCACACAAATACACACATTTAAAAGCTTACACAGTTTGTCTATATTTTCCTTTCATTATGCTGGAAAGTGAGGAATGGCATTCATTAATTGTTTTACTCATGATTTCTTGCTTTGGCAGGAATCAGAATCCATTTAAAAATAACGGGTGCCTCAGTTATGCCTGATTATTATTTATGTAAAATTATTTCACATGTTTTACACCAAGAGCAAAAAAAAAAAAAAGAAAAACTGTAGAATCACAGAATATACTGAGTAGGAAGGGACCCACCAGAATCACCAAGTCCAGCTTCTGACTCTGCACAGGTCACCCCACCCATGCCATCCTGTGTCTGAGAGCACTGTCCAAACACTTCTTGAACTCTGCCAGGCTGGGGCTGTGACCATTTCCCTGGGGAGCCTGTTCCAGTGCCCAGCCACCCTCTGGATGAAAACTTTTTCCTTATGAGGAAATCAACTTCTCCTGACTTAGCCTGATGTTGTTTCCTCGAGTCCTGTCACTGGTGACAAGAGCAAAGAGATCAGTGTCTGTCCCTCCTCTTCCCTTCACAAGGAAGCTGTAACTGCAGTGAGGTTTCCCCTCTGTCCCCTCTTCTCCAGGCTGAACAGACCAGGCGATCTCAGCTACTCCTCATAAGGATTCCCCTCCAGACCCTTCACCATCCTCACAGCCCTCCTTTGGACACTCTCTAAAAGATGAATGTCTTTTTTATGTTGTGGTTCCCAGAACTGCCCCAGCACTGGAGGTGAGGCCGCCCCATTGCAGAGCAGAGCAGGACAATCCCCTCCCTTGCCCAGCTGCTGATGCTGTGCCTGAATCCCCCAGGACAGAGCTGGCCCTCCTGGCTGCCAGGGCACTGCTGGCTCACGTTCAATTTGCCATTGACCAGCACCCCCAGATCCCTTTTCCCAGCAATGCTCTCCAGCCTCTCATTCCCCAGTCTGTCTGCACATCCAGGGTTGCCCTGTTCCAGGTGTAGAACCCAGCACTTTCCCTGGTTGAACTTCATGTGGCTGGTGAGTGCCCATCTCTCTGATTTGTTGAGATCTCTCTGCAGGGCCTCTCTGCCTGGGAGGGAATTGACAGCTCATCCAAATTTAATTTTTTTGAGAAACTTCCTTAGTATTCCTTCAAGTTCTGCACCCAAGTCATTGAAGATGATGCTGAAGAGAACCAGGCTGAGGGTGGAGCCCAGTGGGACCCCAGCAGTGACAGGTCCCCAGCCTGATGTTCCCCCATTCACTGTAACCTTTGTGCCTGGCCCGGGAGCCAGTTGCTCTCCCATTGTGTAACTCGGTTACCTGGCTGTGAGCTGGATGTTTTATCTCTTGTGAGAGAAAGTATCAAAAGCTCTGCTGAAGTCCCAAAAGATGATATCTGCTGGCTTTCCTAGATCAGCTAGAGGAGTTATCTTGTCATAGAAGAAAATCAGTTTCAACAAAAAGGACTTTCCCCTCATGAAGTCATGCTGTCACCAATGACTGCATTGTTCTCCAGGTGCTTTTCAGTACCAACCAGAATAAATTTTTCCATTATTTTACTGAGCATTAAAGTGAGACTGATAAAAAAAAATCTTATTGTAATATTTATTTATTGATCTATAGATCTAGATTATTTGAATCATATATTACTGATTTTTTTGTTATACTGTGTGAAAATATTTATTATTGAAAAATGTATAAAACTACAAAAGTAGTTATTGTTTCATATGACACACCCTTCAAGATTTGACATCTAAGCAGGTTACAGTCACTCAGGTCTCTGGGAAATTCAGATGTAGCACTGCTACAAGTCCATCTCTGCTTTTCTCAGTGTTTGCACTGCTTATAGACACTGGAGTGCTTATCTGCTGTGTACCTGCAGTCATGATTTATAAATAAGAGTTTATAATAAACTGTTCCTGTGTTGTTCTGCTCACAAGAACTGAAATACACATGAAACATGAGTTCTTCAAGGATACTATGCAGTGGGCTTGTTTCTAGTGAGGCTATTCTAAATCTAATGTAATGAAACAGCAAGGTTAAAACGCCAGCATATTTAACTTTATTTATAGCAAAGCATCTGTACTAGTTCAAGGCATTTTATTTTTCCAAGTAAGCTTTTGCATAATGGTCTGCCCTTCTTGTTCAAATGAAGAAAAAAATAAAAAATTGGCAATGTATGAAAGGAAGAAAGCAGACATAAGAAACACATTCCTGACATGGATCCACAGTGACACAACGAAGACTCGAGTCTGGGAATTCACCAAAGTCTGGACATATTTGGAAGAAAATGAAGAAGTCACTTGCAGAGATCTCTCTGAAAGACAGCTATTTTAAGATGAGTTCTAGATCTCCTTGAAATGTCGTTCATCAAACCAACTCCAGACTGCAGATCCAAGCTCTGGTGCTTAGAGGGTGCAGCCTCCCCTGAACTATGGTGTTTTGCCCTTATAACTGAGATATATCACCTTTCACTACCTAAATAAGCTGAAATCATGCCTTCACTCCTGCAAACCAGTGAGGCACACTGAGCATTGTTTTATGCCAGCATGCATAATAAATTCCATTTTGCATTAAATTAGATATAAACTGATAGTAAGCAATTATTTATACTGTTACATTGAAAATGTCTTTAGGAAGAGCACATGCAATTGTGTTTTCAAGCTTAACTCCATCTCCTGACTGATGGTTGTTTGATTTCTGAAGCTGTTTGATGCATAAATTCTAGGCAATTACTAAGTCATTTAAGATGCAGGCAGATTTAGATCAACTATAGATACATCTTCTATATTTACACACCATTTATACAGATGACAAAGGGTCACATCCTGAGGATGTTGGCATTTTATGAGATCCCAGGACCTGTCCTAAAGAAACACATGGAGTTTTTGTATTTATTAGAGGTTCCCTGTCATTTGGCCATTGACCATCTGAAGACAAGGATCACATCCACAGGCACAACTCTCTGTACCATCAAGCATTTTCTTGGCTGTGCAAGTGTAAGTGATTCCTACATCACAACACTAAACATCAGAGCATAGGAATCACTGCACCAAATTACATGTTGGATCCTGAAATTGTATGCCAACTAACTAACACTGGAAGAGACAACATGGGTGCCTGAGTCCACTTCTACATAATCTCAGGCAAATATACTGTTGTCACTAAGGACAGAGGTTCATAAGGACATCCTTTCTGCAGAGTAAAAACAAAATATAGGCTATTAAATAATAACAGTCAGTCTTACACAGCTTAAAACCAATAAAAGTTCAATACTAGGAGAGATTTTACTGTTTTTACCACATACTAACACCTTAGCACTAAACCTGAATTACAATTAAGAGACTGAGATAAAATGGAAAAAGAGAGGCTCAAGGCAGAAAGACTTACAGACCCTAGAAATGAATTTATAAATCTCTAAACACAATTATTCTAAATTGCAATGCTAACTTTTATTGGAAACTGTCTTGTGCTGCTTTTATATTTTATCATGGTAGCACCAAGACAAGTGCACTTGGGATACATTTATAGTCCTGGACTCAAGCCTGATGTGTGTTTGGCCCAGCCTTTGCAAGACTGCCTGGATTTCCCCACACACTCCCACCAAGGAAAAGGTTTTCCACTCTCAGAATCCAAGACTGCAGTGGTTCTAAGGCATGACCCCCGTGATGTTAAAATAGTGGTAGGATTAATTTATGGAATAACACAATCCACACTGGATAATTTCCATACTGTCCCTCACAGGACATCACCACATTGCATGCCTGTGCTGGCACCAGAGCTGCCTGCTCAGCCAGCATGGGACATGTGCTGTGTGAATGAGGCTGAAGAGCAGTGGCAGGACACTCATCCTCCCTGGGCAGCAGCTGGGACTGGGGCTCCCTGCCCAGGGCCCTGCACCCAAGCTGTGCCTGCTAAATGCCCTTTTCTACCAGGGTCCATGCCCACAATTCCCTCCCTCCTCCTGCAGCCCCAGAGGGGCTGTTTACATCACACTGCATAAACTGTGCCCCGGCTGCCTGGCCCAGGGCAGCAACCTCCCCTGTCCAATCCAAGGAGCAGATGGCCTGAGGGCACCTCTGCATATTTTGCCAGGCAATGGCCTGTTCAGAGAGTACCCCCTGAGCAGGAAGATGAGCTCCTTCCGACTCAACCCCACCATGTGAGTAACATAGAGCATAACACCAGGCACATTTATTTATTTATTTAATAAGTGGGTTCATGCTGAGCATTACGAAGTTGCTCGGTGAAAGTATCAGCCTTGTCAGAGCTCCACAAATACATCCACAATGACTAAGTGAGTATGACAGTCTTCAAGGAATATTACAGTAAATAAATAAATAAATTTATACATAAATAAGCAAAACAACCTCCAAAGCAACAACAAAACAAAATCTCCCCCACCCCCCCATCCCTACTCCACCCCCTTCTCCAAGCTGTTTAAGGCATAGATTGCCACCTACCATGGTTTCTTCTTTGGGTATATTACCACAGCCCCAATTCTGCCCTCTAGCAATGGATTTATCAGTACCTCTGTGGCATAATTTAGTCAAAAATGTGAAATTATACACATATTTCATATGCTTCAGTAGATGTTTAAATATGTTGATCCAATTTTTCCCTTTAGTTTATTTAGCATATAAATTGTCTCTTTTTAGTGTTATGTATATTTTATCTCTTCCAAAAAAATGGCATAAGTTATAGATCAAGAACAGATTTTTCCATAATACTGCTCTGGTTTTAAGCTATTGTGACTGACAAATTAAAAACTATATTTACTGCCCTAACATTAAAGTACCTGGCAGAAAAACTGTATTGTGGGTTGATTCAATTCAAGAGAGCAAGAATCAACGAAAAACCAGAGTGTCTACTTTACCCATCAGGGAACTGTGTAAATATGACTCAAAACTAGTTTGCCCCATGCTGTCAGACACAGCAAAATACAAAGCATGCCTTGTGTACACATTTTAACTCGTTTCACAGCCATAGCAAGTGGAAGAGGAGCGTTCCCAAGAGGTAAATGTGGGCAGCCCTGCTGGCTGCTGTTGCCAGCCCAGAAGAAGTGAGCAGCAGCTCTCTGAACTGGGGAGAACAGGACATTAGGAGTGTCAGCTGCAAGAAGCCTGAGGAGGTAATGGTCACTCCTGCTCTGGCTGTTGCACAGCTGTGAGGGATACCTTTGTATCCAGTTTCCAAATGACCAAATAATACACAATCTTAGGGAAGTGTTCATGTTCTTCCTAGCTTTTCCTGTGGTTTCACTTGTTAGAAACATGAAAATTGTTATTGCAATGTGACCAGACATCCATGCATCATTTATGATTTTTCCAGAGCCACAACCATCTGATATGAGGATCAAACCCATTTGATATCAGACTCATTTCAAAATGCAATTAACATTGCAACGCTCAAGAGAAACAAATGCATTTTTCTGAAGAAAGGCAGATAGCATTAAATCAAAGAACAGATTCTACCACAGTCAGAGGTGGGGAATGACCACTGCTGCTTCCCTACCAGGCCAGCGCATAAGAGGGTGAACAATTATGAAGACCTTATATTTTTGAAACCCATAGCATTATGAATATTAACACAAATGGGAAAAAAATCCTCATGAAAGCCAAATGCAATGCTGATCATGTATTCAGAAGTTTTTGGAGGAATATCAAATCTAACTCCATATTCCTAATGAATACAAAAAGGATGATTCTTCATAGTTGGCAGGCTGGTGTGAGCCATATAACAGAAATTTGTGGCTGTTCTTGCTCTGGAGTTAGAACCAGGGCTATCGAAATGATGGATGGTAAGGGGTATTTTACAGTATCTGCTGCAAACCTGCTTACATTTTGCATGTAAGTCCGTTTCTCTGCAGTGTGCTGGGAGAGCAGCAGATCTAAATGCTCTCAGTAATAAATGTCAGCTTCAAACAACTCAGGTGGGATCGACAGCACTAAACTGGATTAAAAACAGCCCACATGAGAACAGAATCAGACCCAGCAGTTACAAAACAGCTATATTAGAAGACAGTTAGCTGTTTCCATAGAAATGGAAATATGGATTCAATCCCTTCAGATCAGACCTCTGAACGAAGCAGGAGTAACCAAACTGTTTGTAAACGTGTCATGTCAAACAGAAATCTCTGGTAAAAGTGCAGACCTGTAGTGCTTGTAAAGCTAATGTAACTAATGCTTATAATACAAAGCCAGGGAAAATGCAGGCCCCAGTGTCTCCGGGCTGCCTTGCTCTTGGCAAGGAGGAGAATTGGAAGGCAACTGTACATTCCTGATCACGGTGATAGCTCCGTCCTTACCTGGGGTAGAGCAGTGTGCAGTGCTCACACTTAGCGGCGCTTACCCCGCCATCCATCTCCTGAGGCGGGGGCGTCTTTGCAGGCGCAGCCGGCACCAGGACGCGGTGCCAGCAGATGGCACTCGGAATGCTCGGCATCGCCCCGGCTGCGCGGCTCGGCAGCACCGCCACCTCCCCACCAGGGACACAGCGGTCAAGCGTGGTAGCCGAACAGCTAGAAATACCGCCACGCAGAAAAACGCCTGTGGGATATGGGCAGGGACACCCCCTGGCCAGGCACGGATCGCTCCCAGGTGCGCCTGCGGGGTGGAAATGCCTCGCCCGGTGCCCCGCAGCGATCGGGTGCCAGCAGCGGCACTGGCGAGCCCAGCCACGCTCCCAGAGCTGGGTTTTAAATACCGATACTTTGTTTGCTGCAAAGCTCCAGCAAACTGCCCAAGCAGCAACTAAAAGGAGCTTCGAAGAGTGAGTGAGGAGAATAAGCAGGAATTGTGAGTGCAGGAGACCGGCAATCGCTGCGAGGGAGGCTGAAGCCCTGGAGCGGGGGGCGATAATAACGCCCCGGCAGCCAGAGCAGTGTCTGGCCTCTCAGGAGGGAGCCACGGCTCTACCTCTGACCATTCTTATTCCACACATAACGAAAACCAATTAGCAGACACTTTTCTTTCGAACTTAATCCCAGTCTTGGGCTTTTCATTAGTTTGGGATAGTGCTGGCAACTCCCACATCAGCAAGAATTTCCCGATTGCTTTCAGAAACGCTGCTTGCTGCATTCCTCTCAGAAATGCCTTCCCATTTGCACGGCATAAACAAGCACAGGCATGGGCGAGACTTTCTGAAACCCTTTGCAGCAGCGTTAAATGGATCCTCCTCCACATGCCTTTATTTCTAAGCATGAACTTTGACTTTTCTGCATCTAGCAGTACTTTTTAAAGTTTTTTGGTGGGGGTTTGTGATAAAATGAAAAGAGGAAAGTGGATAAAAGCAAAAACAACAAAATGTAAGTAAAACAAAAAAAATGACATATCCTGGGAAGGACTGAAAAGAAATAAATAAATTTTTTTGGGGGAACCGTTTTGCACTAATTTATTCTTAATTTCCAATATGTCTTCCTGCCCACTGTAATTTCAGTAGGCCTTTTAATTATCTTTGATCATAATGGGAGGTTTCAGACCCTTATTCCCTATTTACAGCATTTTGTCCTCCAAGTCAGCCTACAGTACTTGCAACTGTTTAGCAGATGTTTTTGTTCTTGGTAGCAAGTCACTTACGTGCCTTTGTTCTTTATTAGGAATGGCTGATTTGGCTAGGCTGAAACTATTGATGGCAATAACAAAAATATGGAAAAAAAATTCTTACATATCCCAAATACAAATTTCATTATTTTAAGAATAAAACTTGCTAATGAAAGTATTTTTATTACAATTAAGATGTTCTAGGTTTGTGTTCTGATTCTTCAAAAATTGTCCTATATTTTCTTTTCAGTTCAGTCGGTCACTATACGAATCCCCTAAACCATCATTATACATGGAGACACCAGTAATTTTAAAACCTTTTACTTAAATATTCCTCTATTGAGGTAAACAGAGATACAGAGCTAAAGCTCTTGAAATACTATGCAGAAGTTTTCCACACAGAGAGCTCTCGGAAGTAATGAAACAATTGAACATTTTACACACACATTTGCAACACTGTTTTGCAGAGCAGTAACTTGGTTACTATGTCATAAATACCTTTTTATCTCTATTGACTTTGACAGTAAAAATTGGGGGAAAATCCTATTTCTGAAGCACCAAAGGAAAAATATGGGGCTACATCAATGCTCAAAAAAAATTATTTGAAAAGCCCAAAGCTTTGTTGAAACTAAATGATTAATTCTTGAATTTTTTTGCGCATTTAGATACAGACATAAAAGCTGAAAAAGTACAGAAATCCCTAATCTCCCTGATTAGGCTTCCTTTAAGTAACTGCTCATTAAAATAATTTCATGCATGTCCTCCTATCATGAATGAAAATTAGACTGACTGTTCAAAAAAAAAAAAAATGGGAGAACATAATTTCCCCTCCTTTCTAACATCCACCCACTCATCCAGTTTTTGTTTATTGAATATATCTTTTTTCATTCCTACACCTTTAGACTTCCCCCAGGTCTTCCTTCCAACAGTGGCCTGATCTGTCCATCATGTGACACACAAAACCACCTGGGAAAGTTTTGCAGCTACTGATAAACTCGATTAGATCTCAGCTGCTACTCTCACTGTGAACAATTTTGGGCATTCCTCCCTGTGGTCATTCCCCCTTTTCAGCTCCATGCCTAGCCCCTGTTGAAAATCATGTACTAGGTTTCCAACACCTTTTCCCTACAAACAGTTCTAGTAGCAAAACTTACCCCACCTTTTGGTCCCCAGAATGAAGAGCTGATGAAGACACCTTCCTCTTACCTAGAAGCCAGCACAGTGCTTTTGTGATGAGCAAGAAAAAGGGTCTATTTTCTATCCAGAGTTTTCAACCTGCCACGTTTCAACCACCACCATGTAAATGCATTTAAATACAAGCTACTGGAACTTCTCAATCCTTTAAACTGTTCCACTGTGTGTGACATACAGAAATAGCCACTTGATGACACCAAAGACAGAGATTATGTGGGATATTACATAGACATTACAAACATAAGGGTGACCAACTCCTACTGGAAAGTTACAAAAATTTCAGCCCTTGCTCCAAGGACTATTTAATCAGGCAGTACAATGCTCCATGTGAGCTCCTTGGGTTCTGGCCGTGGGGTAAAATGTCATCCCTCCTCTCCCTTAAATACATATAGTTATGTACTTTTTGTAAAATAAAAAAGCTGCAATATGAGAAATGCAGGTGCCATATCATCAGGCTGCCAAACGGAGTTGATCACAGGATTTTACTTACTGAATGGAGATTAACCATTAGATGGTGGAAAAAAATAGCTATAAAACATGGTTTGTGCACATAAATGTCCTTTTCTACAATTTAACATTGGACCTAAGAATGTTGTAAGAATTTTTACACTCATATTGAAGACACCAATGGATCTCTTTTTTGGGCCCAATCTATACACCAGATGAACATTAATTATCAGTGTATAATTTACACTTAGCCAGATCTATAGCTCCAAGTTTCCCCTGAGTACTCAAAATCAACTCTGCAATACCATAACTCAGCAAAAGCCAAGTCCGTATGGAGTCCTACATCTGAAACCAGTGCAGTGTATCTTTGAAAGATGCTACCCAGATCCAGAACTCATCAGTCTATTGTTCTCTTCGGCAGGACGTTTTAGAAATCAAGGTGACAATTTACTATCCTAACTGGGGACTTCGGAGTCCACTTGTTTAATCTGCATGAAAAGTGCCACCACAGCCGCTAACTGCAGCTTCTGAAGTTGTTACATATTTTACAAAGTATATAGATAGAAATGTTTTTTTCCCCAATTAAGTTTTCCTATTCCCATGGTTTCCAAATGACACTTTAAATGAACAGTAGCTGATTTTGGTAGCTATTTTACAGAAATACAGCATTTGGAGCCTTGCCCACACAACAGCAAAGTTTTATGGGTATTAAGAAAAGCAGAATTTGTATTTCTAAAGAATGATGTTAATGCTTCCTGCAGTTACTAATGTCGATTTGTCTGAAGATAACTGTTACATAAATTGATTTTAATATTTGGAGCACCCATACAAACAAGGACACAAAATATAGCTGTACTTCACCTATATATATCTATTTATGCAGGAATATAGCACAAGAATAAAGGAATAATATTCAGTAAGTTTAATTTTCAAAGCATTTTACTACTTCTAGCTAAACCCGAGTCCTGCCTCACCATTGCTTTTTCCATGCTGTTTCTGGCATCTCTCACAGTGCTGTAGCTGTTCCCTAAATGAAAACCCTTTTCCCACCACTCCTGCTGACCTGAGTTTGTGCCTCTCTGCACGTGTTCCTGAGACACCCTTGGCTGAACCACACAGTTGTGGGTGCTGGTAGGGCCCTCCTGTGTGAGATCTACTGAGCAGGGAAAGATCTCCCCTCTCTGATGTTACCCAAAAGTTCAGAAGGCTCTTGGAACCCCAGAGCCAAGTGATTCCACCCACTTCTCATCTATTGGCAGCTCAGTTATTTCTCTGAGCCTTGTCAAAGATGCCTCAGAGGAGTCTGGATAGGGTGGATTTCACCGAGTAGACTCAGCTTTTTAGCTCGCTACCAAAGAAAGCTCCAGACACCAAAATTAATTTTAGCACCTATTCATTCAAGAAGGAAAAATGTACACCACCACCACCTTACAGAACCTTGTATCCAACACTTCAAAGACAGGAGACACATAGTAAGGAAATCAAATCCACTCTCCCATAACATTATCAAGTATAAATCTGCATCTTTTTATTCATCAGATTATCATGTTCCATTACAAACATCATACCATATGTCGAACTACAGTTTGATCATGTTTGCATGAACACTTTTGTTAACAGACGCTGGATATAATCACAAATTATTGAAGTATTATAATGACTTGTATTTGGACACAATAGTAAAAATTTATTCTAAATAATAATTATGTTTTCTCACTTTTGTATATATAGGTAATTCAACTGTCATCCTTGGGAAACAGGATAATTTCTAATTCGCTATCAAAAGCTGTTTACGATGACAGATATATTAATATTTCTAAGCAAAAAAAAAATTAAAATATGACTGTCATTCCAAATCAGTTTTAAAATAATTCCCTCTCAAATCAAGGCTTGTCTAGATTTACATTATTTTTTTCCAAAAAGGGATCTCTAAAGAGGCAGGAATCTTCAAGCAGTTGCATCTGATTAAATATGCCATGTACAGAGAAGGAATAGCAAAGATTAAGACAAGGAAAAAATAGAGAAGATTACATTTTCCACGACTTTCCTCTTAGCTTTCTAACTAAATCCTGTCTAATGTAGAGAGCAGTATGTTTTAACTTCCATCTACTACTCTGAAAATTATTTTTATGTCCTGTTACATAAGTGCATCTTGAGTACAATAATGCTTTAGAGGGATAATAAATAAACAGCAACATAATAAAGAATGTTATGCTGCAAAGAGCAGTGCACGGGGACAGCATGCTGTCCAGCTGATTCTTTCCCAAGTGTGTATCCCACAAATTCAGAAATACATCATTTAAGTTTAAGAACTTGACCATCAGATTTTCATTAGTATTCTAATAAAACGGAATAATAGATTGATAGTTCACTGTACTAGTTGCAAATGCATCTGCACTTGTAGATTTTGCCAGGTAAGGTGAACCGAAACCTAGGAAACGTAAACAGAGAATTATTTTAGAACTCTTCTGAAGAAAATACAGAAGAGCCTGAGAAAAGTTTGTGAACCCTGTAGATAAAGTAACTTTTAAATAATTTTGAATACCTCAAACATAATTACAAATCCTCTTCTTCCCTTTGACTTCTTCAAGGCCATAACAACATCAGTTTCTGAGTCAACATAACTATGCAGGGCACTGATCCTAGAACCACCTGCAGGAATTTTGTACTTTAATGAGCTATGTCCGTAAAGAAACTGCTTATTTGTTTAAAGTTCAAAGCATATTTATAAATGTGTGCATTCAGAGTTTAAATCCATTTGCATTATAGAACAGAATCACACAATTAACTTAGTCTGGAAAAGACCTCTAGGATTATTGAACCCAACTGTTAACACAGCAGTACCAACTCCACCATTAAACCATACCTCTAAGTGCAACATCACAACTTTTAAATATCCCCTCCAGGGATGGTGACTTCACTGCTCCACTGAGCAGCCTCCTCAAGTGCTTGACAACTGTTTCATAGAAGAAATTTCTCCTAAATCTAAACCTTCTCTGGCAGAACTTGAGGCCATTTCCTCTTGTCCTGTCATTTGTTATCTCAGAGAAGAGTCTGACCCCCAGTTTGCTACAACCTCCTTCCAGGTAGTTGTAGAGTGATAAGGTCCCCTCTGAACTTTCTTTTCTCCAGGCTAAACAACCCTGCCTCCCTCAGATGTTCCAGAGGCTTCATCAGCTCTGTTGCCATTCTCTGGACTCACTCCAGAAATGTCCTTAGAGTTCCTTTTTGGAAAAAAATAATGTAAATCTTGCAAAGCCCTGACTTGAGAGGGAATTACCTTAACAATGTCCTCCTCAATGTCCTCCCTCAGTGAGAGGCCCAAAACTGAGCACAGGATTTGACATATGGCCTCACCAGTGTTGAGTACAGGAGGACAATCAGTGTCCTGGTCCTGCTGGCCACAGGGCACTGATTGTTGCTGATACAAGTCCAGATGCCACTGGCATTCCTGGTCCCCTGGTCACAGCTGGCTCCTGTTCCGCTGTTGTTGACCAGCACCTGCAGGTCCTTTTCCACCAAGCAGCTTTGCAGCCACTCTGCCCCAGCCCATGGTGCTGCCTGGGGTTGTTGTGGCCAAAGTGCAGCACCCAGCTGTGTCACACAATTGACCTCAGCCCATCAATCTATCCAGATCCCTCTGCAGAGACTTCCTGCCCTCCAGAAGATCATTACTGCCACTCAACTTTGTATCATCTCCAAACTCACGGAGGCAGCACTTGATCCCCTTGTCCAGATCATTGATAATAATATTAAACAGGACTGGCCCCAATACTGAGTTCTGGGGAACCCCACTGGGGTTATCAGGGATCACCAAGTCCAACTTCAGTGTATTACTTATATGAGGATTGAACCCACAACATTGGTGTTATTACACAATACCCTAACCAGCTTTTGGGAAAAAGAAATCCCCAACCCAAATGTAAAATAAGACAAAAGTATGAATATACTTTCATTTTACGCAAGTATTAGCTCATTGATTAATTTTGAAGTTTAAGATAACAAGGAACTGTTGCAGTACTCTTTAACTAATAATGGTCAATTAAATTCAATTTACCACCAACAAGATACTATTATATAAATGCTGAATTTATTCACTAATTTAGCCTGGTGTAGTAGATGCACCAATTATTTTTATTGGTTAGCCCAAATAAGGGCACTTAGGAATGCTTGTTCCTATTACAAGAAATGGTGAGGGATGTAGCCACATTGCAGTCCTACAGTTTGTTAAGTTCTGATGGTCAGGAGGCAAGACTGCAGAGCACAATATTGGTCCTGTAGTCTTAGAAGAAGGGATAATTATTGTGCTTTCTGTGTTAAGTCATCTAGAAGCATGGAATATGTATATAAAAAAAAATCCAAGTCCCCAAAAGAGTTTACAAATCTGGATTCCAGCCAGACACAACAGTGAGTGAAGCAAGCAGATGGGAGAATAAGGGCTAGGATAAGGAGCAAGTTTCTCCTGCTAAGTCGTAGTCACAGCGTAACACCTGCCTACTGCCATCCTCTTATCACTGCAGAAAGCCAAGTGTTAGTAGTAACAAACACTGTCAAGTGCCATGCTTTTGCAAAAAGGAGTGAGTTCCCAAAGTGTAAGCACTTGTAACAGTCAAAATCACTGCTAGAATCACAATCTCTAGATTCATAGAAAGTGCCTGTGATTCAGAATAAAAAATACAAGCAGCTTCATTCTTTGCAAAAAATTTATGCTGCCTTCTACATCTCCAGAAATTATCCTAGAAAATAATCCACTTTTCAAATGACAAACTACTCTTAAAACTACTCAATGACAACATATAAATGTCAAACTAAGGGTAAACTGTGGGATATATGTACATATAGTAGAATACTGAAGCTCAAAAGAAATCATTAAGAACAGAAATTCAAGTTTATTTTAACTCTTTTTCACACTAGGATTAAAGTGAGTCTCTTAATATTCACACAGACTTTGTTTTGATATTTAATTATAACATGCATATATGCAAATCAATCCAATGGAGTTTAATGCCATCATATTTACACCTAGAAGAAGTGTAAATTACTTTACTTGTTCTTTTTGGCTGGAATAGACTTGCTATTTCTAAATGACAAAATTGACTTATTTCCCTTAAATGAATAGAAAACAAACAGACCTTGAAAAGGTTCAATTTGGACCTATTTTTTATCTGTCTGGTTATTGCTCTCTAAGAAACAAGGTGACTTCTTGCTCCCTTGCAATGACTAAAAACATGTTCTTCAGGGAGACTTCTGTAAAAGATGCTGAAAATTCTAGTCTAATTCTTTCTTTGCTGTGGATCTTTTTCTCTAACAATAAATTAGCTAGCTTGAGAAGACAGTTTCAAAATTAATGCCTTTTAGATTTTGCAATGGTACAATCCAAAAACAAGAACTTAATTTTTTTTTTTAATGTACAGAAATACATTTAGAAAATCTGACTACCTTTATTTCTTTTGAAGACAACGCTAAGATTATGGACTTAAGTAGAAGCCAAGGTACAACAGTGTGCAGATCTGCTTTAGGAAGATCATTGCATAGACAAAATCTGCAGGTGGAAACTTGTGTACTTTCTGAGAGAAGGGCATCCTGAGGTTACTGAATAACAAAACTGAAGGAGCAATATCAGGAAAACAATTAAGTACTTCAGAAAATAATATTGCTAATTGAGTAGGTCAGACATTTTCTGCAGGGAAACAGCTGCCAGTGCAGCACTCATTTTTTAAGTGCAAGCAGCAAGGATAAAAGATTTGTTCCAGTGACACTTAAAAATGCATACCTGAAAATTAAATCATGCAATAAATACAGCACTCTGTGGGTCCCACTGAAAATTTGGTTTCACCTACAGAGAAGTAAAAAAGAATTAATTATTAGCTTATCTCTGTAGGATAAAGCAATATTTTCCTCTATTTCCAGCACTCCTTTCTAAAGTGTACCCCATAAGAGATAAAATCCCGTCAAATGAGCAATTTGTCGTTTTCTCTCATCACTGGGAGAAATCAGTTTCAACCTGAGACCAGCTGCACTAATACCAATTGCACCTATTTAGTATTGTAGGAATGGCAATATATAAACCCAGTAAATACTTTATTATTTCATTCAGGGCTCCTAGGTTTGTAAATTAAGAGGGTTATTAATCTGGGTTTGGAAGAAGTGTCTTAATAGTGTCAATTAATTTTTAAACTGAATTGCATACTAAGAGCTTAACCTTCAGGTCAAGAGGTGCTCAGAAGCTAATTTAATATAAAAGTCAATGGGACAATTGCTACGAAGGAATACTGCTCAATCTAATAATTGCAGAACTGGTCTCCATCCACAACTCATACAACTTTATGGCAAAGATGATGTGGCTCAATGAACAGCTGTGTCAGAAGACTCCAGTGACTCAGGTCTGGTTGGCTCACAGCCACACAGAATTACTGAATTGTTGAGATTAGACACGACCTCTGAGGTCACCAAGTCCAACCCAACGCGCAGAGCAAGGCCAAGTAGAGCAAGTTGCTCAGGCTTGAGTCCTGTTGGATCTTAGAAGCCTACAGTGAGTCAATCTCTCAGCAGAGCTTATTCTAGTGTTCAGTTACTCCCAACATCTATTATATGCTCAGAAAATGATCTCAGAACTTCGTGACCTTGCCTGCTTTTACCCCTATTACCCATAATATCTGTATTAAAAGCTGTTCAGAGCATAAATCCTAATTTATGATGTAAATACATGGCACAAAGCTCATAGTGATGGTAGGGGTCCTATGAGAATTGCAAGTAATTGTATCTGACAAGAAGTTCATTGAATTTAAAATCTAAAGTGAAAACAAGACACATCCAAAACCAATATACATCACAAAGACTTCAGGAAGTAATTTAATTATTTTAAAAGTTCTTTCTAATTAGAATAGTTCTTTCTTTCTTCCTCTCTACTTTTTAAAACCTCTTTTTAAATAAATCTCAGCACTGGTGTTAGCCTCCTTATTTACCTATGGTATGGTCATTATTCCACTACTTCATTATTAACCTTGGGGTGAAAAAGAATGGAGTGAAGGACTGCAGCAGCAGAACTGTGGATTAGAGTCACCAATGCCTACATCATTAACTTACAGGGACAAAAGAGCAAGTGTTACTGGCTTCAGACACAACAACCCAGGCACTGGCTGTGACAGAAAAGAACAAGACTTACAAATAAAGAATCCTCATGAGAAAAAAGCATCATGTTGATATGAAGGTTATGAGAGCTCCAATATTATTTAGATAGAAGAAAACTAACAAACCTGTCCTTGAATAAAGTCTCAGACTAATTAAATAATCTGTGGGAAATTGCAAAAATAATCTAATTGCCCATGCAGTGTTTCTTCTTCAAGTGTTTCTAACTGCACAGTGACTGAGTACATTTTTTCCTTTGATTAGTGATAAAAAAAATCAACATCTAGTAAACACAGTATTTCTTTGATTTCCAGCTATCATATAACAAGGCAATGATAAAGTATGCTATATTTTCCCCTCAGCTCAAGAAAATGCATTTCCAAAGTAAAAGTAAGAATAATTTGACTTCTGAAACTTTTAAAATCTATTTTTATATGCTATGTATTCAACACAAATCTCTCAGCTGAGTGCAGTAAGGGCTAACTTGCACCTGTCTTGCTTCACAAGGGTGAGCATGTTTCCTTCTTCAAATTCAGTGGAGGTGTCTATCTGGGAATTTTCCCCAGGAAAAGCTGGATTTCTGGTCAAGCGTCAAATATTCCTGGAGACTGTGGCCTTGACCTACAATTTACAGGAACAAAAACCTTGAAGTCTTTCTTGATTGAGGGTTCTGTCTTCAAATCATTAGATTTAGGTCATTACATCAGTTGAAGCTTTTTTTTCCCCTGAAAACGTCATTCAAGAACAGCATCAGTGACCTGAGAGTGCGGTGCAGTCCCATCAGTGAGCTGCCATTGATGGAAGCACCTGTGCAGAAATGTTCTTATTGAGAATGATGTACAGCCACCAGCGTGACAGAACATGGAGCCATATCCTGAGAATAGCACCAAAACTGCACAGAAACCTAATTCAACTTCCTTGAAAGCACTTTTGTTTATCATCCTGAAAACACAGCAAAGACCATCTTATGCTCTTAAGCATGCGTGGACCAATTCCAGAACTACATAAACAAAATTGCATGAAACCTCAGGGTGTGCAAATGCCCTCATGTCACATCTGGAGCACACACACTCTGGTGGGGCAGAGAAAAGGGCTCTAGGTTTACCCTAGCATTCAAGTTTTTGAGTATTTATATATCACTCTGAAATTAAGCCCTGCTAATTCAAACCCATTTTTGTCACTAACCTCAGTGTGATGATACATTTATTTAAAGATGTCTCCATCACCAGATAATCTTGCAATACAACCAGATAGTGAAAGCAAACCAAATGTTTCTGCACTTGTGAAAAACATAGACAGCAGGGAGTGAAGAGTAGTTGGATCCTGATCAGACAAGGGATACCCTGTCCTTCAGCTGTCATGAGGCAGCACGAATCAAGAACTGTTGAATTTAAAAGTGTGGTAGAGCAATGCAAATCAGACATCATTCTCACCAACTGAATTCATTAAAGCTTCAGGCTTACTAAGGGAAAAACATTGAGAATTTGGCCAGTTGGGTGCTTCAGCACCACCTGCAGCGAACTGCTAAATTGACTGAGGTCTCTTCCCTACTCAGTTTGGCTCATGCATGGCCTCTGAGCAGTGACAAGCATTGGGTGAGTTTCTGCAGGTATTATTTTAGAGTCATTTTCTCCAAACTCCTCATTGCACCATGCTTTAATATTTATGGAAATGTGTCTACAAAACATGTAACCTCTTATACATTTCCATGGTGATGTCTGTGTGAATACTTCTAACTTCAGAAGTATTTGTTAATTTTCATGACAAAAAGGCTTTGCAATCACATTAAGTGCTAGAATTTTGACATGGAAAAGTTATTCCTCTCAAAGAGATGAGAGAGATGTGCAAATAAGGTTCTGAATGGACATGCTGTCACAGTTTTACATGGAACATCAACAATACATCCCTAGAATAATATGCTTTCATTTTATCTTTTATAAGTTCATAAAATATTCATCTCCTTTCCCAGCCACGCTGTGAGATCAATCTCAGCAGCACTGTTAGTTCATATGAAATGTAAAATGAAACCGATTATAAACATGAAAGAGGAAAGTCTCATTTTGTCTAATCCAAGGGAAATGAAAACAAGGCAAGGAAAAAAGAATTCAGAGAATAGGTCCACCGTAGTTTGCTAATCTGAGATATCATCACATACCAGAAATAACCAAATGTTTATAGATATTTTAATGGTGAGGTACATCACTGAATACTAAATATTATAATGGGAAAATGAAGAGACTAGATAGAGGATAACTTTGACTAGCAAGTGCACAAGCTGGTGCCATGGTGGTAGAGAAGTCATCAATTCCAGCCCAGGTTCTCACTGAGCCATTTTATCTGCTATTTTTCAGAATACCAACCACCACTCAGCAGCAGTAATTCACAGTGAACCTCACACTTCTCTTTCATTTCACTGTAACAGATACTTGTAGGCTTGCTATCTTTCTACTGTCAGGACAAATTTAAAGGATTATTTTCTGATAGGGTGTTGTGTGTAGTTTTGTTTCTGTCTTATTCTGTCTTCTACTGTGGATATTTACTGGGATGCAATTTAAACTTGCATTGCTGTAGGAAGAGGCTATCATTTGTTTATTTCAATGGCTCTTTTCAAATTTATTTTGACACACTGTCTCCACAACTTTGTCCCTGGGGAAGTTTTTGACCTCCAACAATTTTCTATGTCTCACCTTAATCAACTCATGAGCAGCTAGCAAGAGCAGCATGGGAAGTATACAATACCAAAATCTGATAGCAGAAGAGAAAAATAACTGGGAAAGATCACATTTAAAACAAAAGCCAATACAGAGATGAGCAGGAGAGAACAAAATGTTTCCTGCAATCTTATAAACCTGTTGTAAACAATACTATTTAAATGAACTTCAGTCTTTGATTTTTCTCTGCTCCCAAAAGTGTGCCTTTATCTTTCAGTACAGCCATAGAGACCATTTTCTTCCCATGCAGAAGTGATCACATTTGCCCTCTGCAACAGCTATTGCCAAATCAGGAATCCTCCAATGGGTTGAGACAGCTGAGTATTACCCATTACTTTCCATTTTTGCCAGATGTATGATTTACAAAATGTTGAAGTTTAAAATTAAATAACAAATTATTTTGAAGCACTGATGGCCAGGACTATGGAACATTTTGGTCTAAGACAAATAAAAACCCAATCAAACTACACAATAATTCTTTTTTTGCTCTGTAGTACAATAAAACATGTATTTTTTATCAAACTTGAGAATTTGGAGGACTTGGGAAAAGAATTTTTAGATAAACAGTCTGAGATTTTAACCTTTCTAAAGCAAGTGTTCTCAAAAGCTGAAGCCAGGAAATGGGAAAAGATTATACTAGAAATAACTCTAGGTTCACACCAATAAAACTAAGACTCAAAGAAGACATGTGTGACCGTAGTAAATGTGGTAACAAATTTCTAGTGGTTTTTTGGTGAAATTTGCAGCTGAGAAGGTTAGGAATTTTTAACTTTTATCCAAAGAAATAAAGGACTTGGAATTTTTGCAGAATCCCAAGGAGAACATTTAGAACTCCAAGGAGAAGAAATCAACTAAGACACTCTGGAGCTCCACGGATGGGAAGATTATCTATTACAAGCTTTTCAGGCAACTAAGGATATAGGGAAAATATTTGTGATTTTGGATTAAATCATCTGAATTCCTGGTCCTAGATGAATACATGTCCCGTGATGTATCTATACTGTAGCGTTGAGAAGCTTATTTAAGAATAACTGTTGGATGGCTGACATGCTGAATAGAAAACTGTAGAAAAAAGAGAAGTTATGCCCACACTGAAATGGAAAAAATGAGAGAGCAATATCATGTAGTAATCATCCAGTCACACAGGAAGCATGTGCTGAAGAAGGAAATCTAATGTCTTCTGAGTTCAAGTCCAACATTACAAACACAATTACAAGGCAGAGAACTCCATTCCTGCATAAATAATAGAAGGTAATGGATGTATTTTCTTTTTATCCCCTTTGGCATGTGCAATACATCATCTTCTGTTTGAGGAATTCACTTATCTAAAAACATGGCATACTGAAAATAAAACCAGAATTCAGTTACTTTCTTACTGAATCTGTAATGTACAGTAGGAAGGATTCCTTTCCAGCTACCAAATATAATTATTTATGAAGTCTCAGGCTTCAGCTTACTCATGTGCTCAACTTTACTCCCAAATGTACAGTGACTTACTGGTTCCTGTGTTTACAGGCTCAGATTTAAAGGAATAATAAAGGCATTTGTGTTGTTTGGTGAATGTGTTTCATTACGTGCTGTTGTTACTTTTGCTCACAGGAAATCCCTTGTGTTAGATACCCTTACATTCACACTCAGGACCAGCTCATAGGCCCTCCTGGTATGAACCAATGGAAGGGACTAACAGAAAGATACTGGCAAATCACAAAGTCCTTTTCAAGCTCTTCAGGGGTCAGACAGTAAATCTGCTCACTCACTCCCTCAGCCACATGCTGGGATGCTTGCTCTGTCAGAGACAAGAATAATCAGATAATCTCTACCCCTGTAAAAATTAAACAAAATTAGCTGAAATGGTGCAAAGCAAACTATGCATTTCTGGTATTACTGCCCTAGGCCCAAAGCACATAAGCCAGTTATGATACGATGGCAAAATTTTACCCATACACAGTCAACTCAAAACTCTAAAAGCTTATGGCTCCTGTATGAAAATGCTGCAGAGGAACACCATGTTCTTGAGCCATCCTTCACTCTCTCCTGATCTTAACAGGTATGGCCTGCCATTCTCCTCACCAAGTTTTCTTGGTCTCTGAACCTGAAAAGTGCCATCCTTTCCTGACATGAGGATCAACCAACACACAGATCTGCTTTGGGAAAACTGTTAAGGCTCCTTTCATCTAATCTCCCACTTCTCTGCCAAACTGCAGATGCCTGTGCTAGGATCTGTCTGGCTCACATTGCTGCCCACCTACAGAAGGCAAAGTTAATGCCCCTGCAACACCAATTCCATCACCTCTACATGGTATTATTTTAGATTAATACAACTGCAGTTAGGCATGAAGGGTTTATTCAGCTGGATTTGTCCATAGCACATGTGGAATCAGAAATGCTCTACCCATTACTTATTGTTAATGTCATCTGTCTTAAAATGGTAATAAGCACTTAAAAAACTCTGATTAATACATTACTAAAGACTCCTAAGAAATAGAAAAATAACACTCACAGCATGCCCTTCCCCCATCCAGGGATATTTCCAATATTTCTGGACATATTTATTAAAAGCTGCATTTTTGGCAGACGTCCTAGTGTTGTACATATATTGTGGTAAACATGGAGTTACTTAAAAATTTATTTTAATTATAAGACAAATCAACAACAGCAATACTATACTAGCAGAATGACTACAAACTCCAAATTAAGAAATGGTGACCACTTCTAAAGACTGGACTTTAGTAGAGCAGATGAATCAGCAAAAAAGTGATTTTGGTAAAATATAGGAAGGTAAACGGGATGTTATGTCTTGTATTTCTCTTTTCAGCCATTTGGCTCCTACCTCATTTCTGAACTAAAACCCAAGACAAATTGAAAAGACAGGGCAACAGAAAGACAAACCTACTGACTCACTCTCTTTCCAAATGCCTCTTTTTGTCCAGATCAGAGCCCCTGCTCCCTAGTGACAACATGACATTCATGATGGTCTTTGGAAAAGGAGACCATTACCTAACCCTTGTCCCACCAGTGAAAACATCTTAGTACCTCCCAGTCAAGGTACCTTTCCAGCTCCCCTCTCATCTTCAGCTGTCTGTACTTATGCATCTCATGTTTCCAAACATGTGGGGTCTTGGTTTGTTTATCCTTTGAGCCCACTTTTGTGAAGCCACTCACACATAGAGTTTTGCACTTCTGACCCTTCTGACACTTTGCTGGCCCCCCCAGCAAAACAGGTGAAATTACTTGCAAATACAGATGTCAGTAATTTCTCAATGTTTTCTTCCCCTCTGCATGTCTGTCCCACCTCTGGAACGCAAGTAATTCTGAGGGAAAATGAACTGAAGAACCCTGTTTTCCCACAGACTTATAGTGAGGCTGATAATGAGCTGTAATTGAAACTTTTCTTATCACCAAGACAGTTATATGGTCTCTCAACCATGTGAATCACTGTTTAATAAGAGGCAAGTTCATGTTACAGCCTTTGGGACATTTACAGGATCTCTCAGCCCTACCCAGCTGCCTGTTTTCATGAAATAGCTTAATTATATTTGAGATAGATTTGGGTGAAACTGCCCAACAGCTTCAAAAGTTATTGGAGAAGTAAAGGAGACACAGCCAAGCATGATCACATAAAGACCTGTTTCCATGGAAACCAAGAGGAAAAACAGCAGTACAATTTGGAAAATTTCATTGCGGAGTCACTTTAATTGAAATTTTAAAAATACCTGACCATCTTTAAATCACATGCCATAACACAAAGTACATTTCTCCTGCCTTATCCCATTCAATACCCTGTCTGCAGACCCCTGCCTTCATGTATCCCACTCTCCTACATCCTGCAGGCAAATAAACTACGCTTCTTAAAGTCAGGATGTTGTTCCGAGTGTGTTTTGTCAACCTCCACTTCGGATGGAAACTATTTTTTTAGTCAAGGCAAGTTTCCTAGAAAGACACGCCTATTGCTACACTCCATTGCTCTGACACATGTGAGGCATATGACAGAACTAAGTAAAGGGAGAGCTCACAGGAGGAGTGAGCTACAGTATCACCTGCTGAACAGTGCATCCACTGCTGGGGCTCTAGGGAAGGTCTGCAGGTTGGAATGTGGGATTTTAGCTACTAAGGACAAGTAGCAGAAGGCAACCGGGGCGAGGGTGGTGAACACTTGCTGGGTGACAGTCAGTAAATTTCATGGGAAGAACTGCCACCCCTTTCTTTGTCATACACTCTTCAGGTATAGCAGCCACCTGAGCCATCAGCTCTGGCCACAGCACCCAGCGTAAACAAGAATGGTCATGTACAACTCAATAAACTGAGGTCTTCGCGTGGAATAAAACCACTCTGCAAATGCCCGTGACACGGAGATCCTGGAAGCAAACAGGTGTCGCTTGGTTTTGCAGCCACAGCCCGAAGCCCAGCCGCCTTTGGTCCTTCTCGGACGCGACCAGAGGACCCCGCAGGACCCTTCTCCGCTCCGGCTCGGGCAGCTCCCCCAGCGACG
>VYZP01078344.1:0-10640 GCA_013400635.1 Hypocryptadius cinnamomeus | reverse complement strand
CGGCCGTGCCAGGCAGCCTCTCTCTCGGCCTTCACTACCGGGTCAGGCGAGGCGGGAGCGGCGAAACAGCGCCCGCCTCGCTCCGGCACCGACACCGACACCCCTCCTCCTCCTCCCCGCGCCGCGGCCGTCCCCTCCCTCCCGCTGCCTCCCTCCCTCCTCCCTCCTCCCTCCTGCCAGTTTCTCTACAAACTAGTGCATCCACGCGCAGGCAGGGTCCGGCCGCCGCGGCTGCCATGGATATCAGCTAAAGCCGGGAGGAGCGGGCACAGAGGCGCTCCCCGACCCAGCTCGCAGCCCGCGGGGCCGCCGGCCGGCACAGCCGCGGCCGCTGCCGCCCGCCCCGAGCCTGCCCGGAGGAGCGCGGCTGCCCCGGGGAGTGGGGGCAGAGAGGGAGGGGGGGAAGAAGCCAAGACTGCAGGGAGGGAGTCGGGCAGAGCATCCCCACGGCAATGTCCAAGGGCTTGAAGAAAAAAAGCCACTGGACGAGCAGAGTCCACGAGATCGTGATCGTGAGGAACCCGGAGGGACAGCTGGGCTTCGAGCTGAAGGGGGGCGCCGAGAATGGGCAGTTCCCCTACCTGGGGGAAGTGAAGCCCGGCAAGGTGGCCTATGAGGGCGGCAGCAAGTTGGTGCCGGAGGAGCTGCTGCTGGAGGTGAACGAAACCCCCGTGGCCGGGCTCACCATCAGGGATGTGCTGGCCGTGATCAAGCACTGCAAGGACCCCATCCGCCTCAAGTGCGTCAAGCAAGGTAAGGCAGACATGGGCCCCCCTCTCTGCCCACCCCCTGGGGGCCGGGGCAGGTCTGGGGGAGCGGAGGGGGAGCAACTTTGTTGCTGCAGTTTGACTTTCCCCCTCCCCGCCGGAGCCGCCCCCTCCCCGGCGGCGGGGGGAGGATGCGAGCGGCGCTGCGCGGTACCCGCAGCCGGGCGAATTAAATGTGCGTCAGTGACAGCGCTTCGCCATGCCGGGGGGGGCCGGGCGGGGGGCGGCGGCAGCACCCCCTGCAGCCCCGGTCTCACGGGGACGGGTCCCCCCACGACCCGACCCGACCCGACCCGACCCACCGGCCCCGGTCCCCGCCGCTCCTCCGGTTGCAGCTGCAGCTGCCGCTGTCGCTGCCGGGGGGCCGGAGCGGCGGCCGGGGCCGGCTGCGGAGCGGGGCTTGCCCTTGGCTTCGCCTCTCTCCGGGCGTGAGGGACGGGGCTGCCGCCGCTCGCCGGGTCCCTGGTGGCGCCCAGGGTGGGTTTAGCATCTCTTAAGTGTCATTAGCGGAAAAGTCATTCATTTGATCCCTGGTGAAAACGATCGCTAATCCCAGGGAACAGGGAGCTCAGAGCAAGTGAGAGGACAGGCAGAAAGAAACTTTTGGGAGAGAACGGTATCCTCTTGCCTCGCCTCTGTATCGCTTATTTATTTTGAAGTACTGTAATAGGTTAATGCGTTTCCAGGAAAGTCAACAGAGAAGAGACGCCGCAGATGCTGTTTACATGTTTGTTTCTGTCCTCTTTAAACTACGCTGAGTTGAGTTCTCTGCAGCTGAACGCTCGCGAGGAGGTTTCTGCTACCCCAGCAGCATTTCTGGAGCACGGGAGCTGCTCTGGGAACCGAGTCTGTAGGTGCTCCTTGGCTATGGGTGGTGCAGCGGCTGTAGGCGTATCGCTGAAGTACGCATTCCAGCCGGGCAGTGAGCCCAGCCATTGAAAACTTGGGAATTTCTGCGGTGGGAAGTTTTTAGATACCATGCATCAGAGGCGCTTGTGCTCTGCAACTCTAGCCATCAGCCTGTGCTCAGAGGACACAGAGGAGAATCTCTCTGGCACTGGGTATAATTTGGCGATTTTCCTTCCTCTTTGTAATTGACAGTTTATTGTTTAAAGTATAATTTGCGATACTTCTGAATGCTTGAAGAATATGCTAATTATTAGTTTATCCAAACATGACAGAACCAGTAGAAAGGATCTGATTTCCACTCAGGCCTTCAGAATGTACTTTATTGTATATTCAGTTATCTCCCTGAGGTCAAGCCTCTATATACAGATATGATCTGGAATGTTTTTATTTGTCCTTATAGGTAAGTTGTGCAATATGCTGTAGATCATATCTTGACAGTTGGGCTACACAGGGAGACACAATAGTTCATGTGATAAGTGAAGATTAAAAATTAGTATAATGGATTCTGTCTTGCCAGTGTAGTGTCATCTTTGGGCACCTGAACTCCAGGAAAGCTGCTCTGTACTGTCCTCTTTTTATTGATAATTTTAGTGTGAGTGGTCTTACTGTGACGGGATTCAAAAAGAAGCAGCATTTGAAGTATCAAGAAGATAAGGGTAGATTGTCTGTAGACCAATTTTAATTTTTTTTTCAGAAATCCTATAGATTTTTTACAATAAGGCAAATATAAGGTTACTTTGAGTTGCTATGTAAAACATACGTCGTATCTCGTCACTGTTTTTATAACATTTCTCTTTAAGTCAAAGCAACCACTCGTGATTCATTAATGTGTGCACCCTTAATAAATTACCTGTCATACATGAATTAGGGACACTAGTCAGGCTTTTAGTCTGGGAATTACTGCAATCTTCTGCATGAGACATAAGGGAAAATTCTGAATTCTACCTAATTCTATGTATCTGTACCTGTATCTCTACGTATCTGAGGAGTTTCAGTTCAGTCTGTTAACTCACTACAGTTTTAATGCAAGTTCTCAAAGCACTGGCCACATATCTGTGTGTTTGGAAATGACAGCTCAGCATAGATTCTTGGACTGAGAAAGACTTCCTGGCTGGAATGGTCTTTCATGTGCTCCAGCATCCTTTACGCCAAAGAGAGAGGCCTTCTGGATCCAACTTCCTATTTGAAAAAAAAAAAAAAGAAAAAAAAAGTCAATGGTTTGTGCACTTTACTACCTGACTCCTCCTTCGAGTGTAAGCCAGTGTATCCCTGTGCCCCTCGGTGACAAAGCACAGGCAGCCACGTTACAGTGATATTACTATTCACTGACAGTGCTTTGCAGCAGTGTGTAGGAGAGAAAAGGCTGAGCAATAAAATCTTTACATGTTTTTGTAACTTTTTTACTCCTTTTAATTATGAAGCACCTTTAGTGTGCTGGAACAAGGTTAATGACTCCATTATCATTGTTTCCGCATAATTTATCAATGCTATCTCTGTCAATTAGAATAGCATGACCTTGAATGCACCATGTGACTGTAGCTGCTGCTTCAGTGCTGCCTAGGAATGAAGTCAGAGAGAGAAATGTGGAGGTAGGACACAACTATTTATAATGTGATCTTTAAGAAACTGTGAGTATTTCTCTTGTTTGAAAGTTTTGACAATTCAGCAGTGAAAATTTACTTGTAGATGAAATCAGGGAATGGCTAATTCAAGAATTAGCTGTTTTAAAGCATAGAAAAGGTGCTTTCATGATTTTTTCTTATGTTTGATTAAACACCCCCCTCTCTAAAGTAATTAAATACTTCATCATTTATTACACTACTAGATGAAATGCTACTTTTGAAAAGTTGGATGGAATATTGCTATTTTGTGTTAGCTAAACATCTTGAGTCATAAAAACCCCAAACATATAATGTAGGAGTTGCTGCATATTATGAGGAGGAGTAAACTTCATGAGAAACTGATTTGCAGTTCCATGATATAATTCAACATGAATTCTTCCAGTTGTGACACATGATAAATAAATAGGGTTTTAATGCAGGACATTGTGCCTGGGTTTGCATGAGGAGAAAAGACTGTAAGAATCATTGTTATTATTATTATTATTTAGTCTTAATTGTAAGAGTTCACAAAGTGATATTCCTTGGAGACTATTTCCTGTTTGGTTTTTTTTTTGTTAGGGTTGTTTTTTTTGGGTTTTTTTTTTTATTTTTTGTGAGCCACTTGTTGTGCTACTGTTGGCAGAATCACAGAGAATCTGTGGAAACACATGGGATGAAATCTTGGCCCAGATGAAGTCTAAGGCAAAGCTGTCCTTGACATCAGATAAAGCAGGCAGGGTTTCCTCTGCAAAACCCCATGCTTTTTTGAATATATATCCTTCCAATGAGAGAATTGTATACAGCAGTTACATTAGTTGGGCGTATTGCAAATGTACATTTTGACTTTCTGCTCCTTTAGGTGAGGATAAGAGCCTTTTACTGTTTCTTAAAGAAATACTTCTGAATTTCAGATGTGTTTGTTTTCACATGCAGAACAGTTTGGATTAAGTGCTGTCTTCTTCCCACACAAGTACAGATGCGTAGTTGTAAAAGTAGCAGTGTGTTAAGGGAAAGCATCTTAATTTGGATAAGTAATCACATGGGGAAGAGTCATACAGGGAGCAGTGTTGCCTCCAGTTCCACTGTCTGTTCCCTGCTGTCTCAGATCCACGGTAATTCCCAGCAGTGGCTGACACAGGTCTGTGCTGTGCACACTCACTCCTTGAAGGGCTGCAGGAACAGCCCACTGGGTTGTACTGCATAAACCAGGATCTTTATTCTTCACATAGAGTTATAAACTTCCACAGGTGCCCCCAGCAGAATCCCAGTGAACAGTCTGAAAACATGGATTTCAGAACTCAGGAGCATTGCAACAGATTTTGTCCTGGAGCTCCTGCCTGATGCATCTCTTTCTCAAGAAAAGTGGTTTGGATGCATTAAGTAACCAGGTGATCTGACCAACTGAGCAATTTAATTTATTTTTAGAAGTATTCAGTGGTATGACTATTTGAAATATGAATAAAACAGACACTTTCTGTGGATACTTTCTAATGGCTCTTACCTGACTCTAAATAGTCAGACTTCAAGTGTCAACCCCTTTAGCTCCTTATGCAAAAAAAGCATTTAGTACACATAATGTAAGGAGGAACTAAAGTTCCATTTTTTCAATCCAATCATTTGCTTAATAGTAAGTATATGCTAGAATGTTTTGCTGACTATAGATGTACTTGGGAATATTTTCAAGTGCTTTCCCAGTCAGGAAAAGGTTTGGACCCTCGTTAGGATAGACACAAGAGCAGCCAAGTTTGGGCAGACTGCATCCTCCACATCCTATTCCTGCTGGCTGTGGCTGTGGTTGCCGAGCAAAGACTAAAAGGACACAGGATGGTACTGTCCCAACACCCACTGATTTGTGGCTATGGGGTTTAGTAGCCTTGTAGTGTTTTTTCTTAATGGGTTCATCCATAAGCTTTGCAATTTAAACCTGGCTTAACTTTTGAAATTTCTTTAAAAGTCTATGACAGGCCTTTTGACTGAGAAATGAAGGAATGTCGTGATTTTCCAAAGTTTTGTCTACATGTGTAAACATGTTATCTAGTTAAAATGTTAGTATTTTACTACAGACTTTTTCATACACATATTCCTATGTATAGTTATTTTTTTTAATTTTTTTTTCTGGTTATTTAAGGTCATAAATAATTATCTTCCACATTCATTAAAATACTCTGTGCATACATAGTCTTTTGGTGATCTTTTATTCCTGGATATCACTATATACTATACTCCAAGATGGGAATGTTGGATATAGCTATCTTCACAAGAGCAGTATTTTCCAACAGAAAGCTGCATGATTTTCCAAAGGAAAAATAAAAAATCACAAGGGTCTTTCGAAAACCAGACCCAAAGAACCCTGAAAACGTAGGTGGTTTGCTTTTCTCTATGACTTTTGCATAGATAGTGTTTGAAAATAAACTTACTCCTTTTTACTAATTTGTGGTCCTTAGGATTTTATTAACTCCTGAAATCAAATTCAGAGTTCTTTTTTTACCATTACTTTATGTTATTCTTATGCTTGTCCATCTTAATTTAAAGACCGTTGAAGCTGACTTCTGACTCATGTAGCTTGTGATTTATTCTTCAGCTCCTCCAGAGAGCTTGTGATGCTTCATGTCAGGGACTCTGTGTTCACTGGCAGTAGAATTATATTCATCAGTCTTTTTCCTTCCCTGAGAATTACAAATGTGCCATTAAAGGATGGGGCCATGATTTTGTTAGTGCATCATTTCCTTGAAGAAATTAAATAATTGAGAGTGCTCTGCTTAGTTCTGTTTAGTCACATAAGGTAAAGTTAATTTTACAGTAAGACTTGTACATCTGTTGATACTGTTGACATCAAAGGAAAGTACTGGTGTGAGGGGGTAGAATTGTGTCTGACTTCCTTTATGCATCCTATAACCTCACCTGCATTAAGTCAGAATTTCATGAAAGATATGGATTCTGAGCTTTTGCTTTCAGTGTTCTTGATCTTCTCCTTGCTCTTTATAGATGAGGAGTTTCTTTCACGACATGAAAGATTCTATAAATTATTCATCTACATATTTTGTATACAAGAAGTAGTGTGTACATGGAAAAAGTACTCCTTCTAAAGGGACTTATGGAAGGAGGTGGTCACAACTGTGATTTAGAAAGAGTGATGGAAAGTGCTGCAGTAGTTGTAGAAGCAGATGTTTCTTGTTCTTCTCTTCCTCATGGTGCTATAAACAAATTTTAAAAATAGAGGATTTTTTTTTTTTTTTTTTTTTTTTTTTTTTTTTNTTTTTTTTTTTTTTTTTTTTTTTTTACTGGGGAGCATCAAGGCAAAGTTCAAAGAACATAGTGATATTTTTTTGACTGTTAACATTCTCAAACTAATTTTTTGCTTATATACGTGGGTGTTTATAAATCTAAAATATACATAAAAATTTGTACACTCTTTGGGTTTTTTGAGACTGGTAGGAATCTTCAGTCATCTTTAGGTTGAGATTGTGTAAGAATTTGTATAGTACTGCTATGCAAGTATTGCTACAGTACTACTTTAGAATATTTTTCATTCAAGTTTTGGTGCAAATATATATGACAGTTACAATGAACCCGTACACTCTGGCAGCCAAGCAATGTACAGAATGTCACAGGAGGATTCTGCAGTAGGAAATAAAATAATCATAAACTTTAGAATTTGACTAGATGCCTGTCCAAGTAGGTGCAGTGTAGAGCACAGAGTTGGAAGGTATTGATTTCAGTGGCCTGTCATTGGGTTTTGTTGCTGAATGCTATTGCAATGCTGGCCTCAACTGAATTTTCTAAAACCACAGGGGCTGTGATCCCAACAGTATCTCTTCAGCACACTCAGTTTGTTACAAATCTGCTTTTCTTCAACCTCATAAAAATCCATCCAGTAAGAAGGTGCCATAGTTTTCTGGCCATTTGTTTAGCTTTCTAACTGTAGGCTGAAACTACCCAATGGAAAGTGGAATGGTGGGCAGAAGCAAGAGAAAAGAAAGATACTTAAGGGCTTTAACAAAAATTATTTAGCATTCCTAAACTGGGCAAAAATCCTCATTGGTAAATGATAATCTCGAAACCAGTACTTATGGTTTGAATGTTCTTTTAATGTTAACCTAAAATCTCTCATTTATTCAAACCTGCTATCCACAATTTGGAGACTTCACTAGAAGCTGCGCTGAAAGAAAGCTCTTGTTTGCCATGTATTTATCCTTTTTACATTATTCTTGAAGTCATAGTCAGTACCTTCAGATTGCTAGAATCCAGAAAGCTTAATCAAAAGGTAGCTTGCTGTCAACACAGCACTACCAGGTGTCTTCTCATTCATACATACATTATGATTAGTAATATATGAATAATGCTGTTTCACTCTGCTTATCAGCTTCAGATGTTTCTCCTGGATGTCTTTGATTATTTCTACAGTGCATGAATTTGAGACGAAGGAAAGTAAGACAAGGAACAAAATGGCAAAGGTAAAATTGTGTGAAAGTTCCAGGAAAAAAAAATTGACGTTATTAAAGTACATTACTGGTTTTAGAACTTACATGTTCTGTCATAGAACACGTCATGTTCAAGAGAGAGTACGGCCCTGTGCCTCCAGCACAGGGAAAATCAGCACAGGGAACATGTGTTTCCTAGGTCTGTCTTAGTTTCTCAACACATGTTGAAATCATAGAATCATTTAGTTTGGAAAAGACCTTTAAGATCTTTGACTCTTACCATTAACCCAGCACTGCCAAATCCACCATTAAACTGTAACCCTAAGTGCCACATCTCCAGGGTTGGGTGGCTCAACTGCTTCCCTGGGCAGCTTTTTCCAAAGTCTGACAATGCTTTCAGAGAAGAAATTTTTCCTAATATCCAATTTAAACCTCCCTTGTGCAACTTGAGGCCATTTGTCTTATTATATGTTGCTTGGGGGAAGAGGCTGATCCCCACCCAGCTGCACCTCCTTTCAGGCAGCTGTAGAGAGTGATAAGGTTTCCCCTGAGCCTCTTTTTCTGCAGGCAAAACACCCCTGCTGACTCAGCCACTCCTCACTTGTGCTCCAGACCCTTTCCCCTGTTGCCCTTCTCTGGCATGCTCCAGCACCTCAATGTCTGTCTTGTAATGAATGGCCCAGAACTGAAAACACAAGATTGTTGATAAAGATATTGAGCAGGCCTGGCCCAAATAGTGAGCCCTGAGGAACTCTACTGGTGCCTGCCCACCAGCAGGATGTAGCTTCATTCCCCCCACTCTCTAGGCCTGCCATCCAGTTTTACATGCAGAAAATGGTGCACCAGTCCAAGTTATGACCATTTGGTTTCTCCAGAAGAATGCTGGTGTATAGCTGTCCCTCTAAAATATGCACAATTAACTCATTCCAAAGGAAAAAATAGCATTCCTGCTTCTTCAGATGAAAGCATGAGTTATTGTTAACATGTCTGTGTTCCTGTCCCAAGTTCTCATGAAAGTAGGGTGAAGCAATGGTGCTGCCTGAGAAGTGGGGCAGAAATACCTATTTGTGTAGGATGACTTTCCTACGTGAGTGATGTTCCTACAAAAAAAGAGATTTACCAGGTAGTGTTTCGTTATGGAAAGAACTGCATGCTGAGGCAGCACCTCAGCCTGCCTGGCTCTGTTTCTGCTTCCTTCTTCTCTGGTACCAGCACAGTCGTGGTGTCATGGCCATAAACACTACATAGTGGTAGTGCAGGACCATAAACACTAAGTCATTACTGCACCTTTCTTTTCAGGCCGCTGACCTTGGGCAGGAAGGGCAATAGTCCAGGTATTCAACACCATGTGAAAATGGAATTAAAATACCAAATCTGCATGTGTTTTATGATTTTCAGACAAGACAAACTGGCTGTCTGCTGCCACATCCATAGATGAAATAATGCCTTTCTATATACATTTCTATATAATATTTTCGTTACTTTCTTGAGCCATCCTTGGTTCAGATCAGTGTACTTTGTGGAGGCCCCCCACACATTTGCAAACCATGGAGCCCTATCTGCCACCAACATTCTTCTTTCTCGCCCACTCCAAGCCTTTTGTGCTAGAGAAGCACCTTCCTGTGTCGCTGGAATTCATCTTGAACCTTTCAGGTAGCACATCTTTCAGGTCTTTCATTAGCACCAACTAGTTTATTCTGTCAGAAAGATATTTCTACCCTCTATGCTTGAGTTCACTTCAGAAAGCATGCAGAAGCTTGTTTTGACACAGAATTCTGGCATTCCATGACTCCAGATCATGCCTATTCTAGTGGGGGAAAGCCTGGTGTAGCAATCTCCCATTGTGCCTGGTCTGGGAGATAGGTGACAGCCTTGACAATATATGCCAGTCTCCATAGCCAGTGATGGCAGCCATTTCATTGACTTATCCAGAATTATTAAATTGTCCATAGAGTTCCCAGATTACTACACTGGGGGCCAGGGTTTTCCTTTGACAGTCTGTTAGGTCAGACACTGAGAACGGAATTGAGGTCACTCACTCACTCACTCTCTGCAGAGTCATAGTGTGTTTGTTTTTAAAAATGCTGAAGAAATATTGTGTCCTCATTATGCAGGAAAAAAGGGAAAAAAACTCCCTAGAAATAGACTTCATTATGAGTAGTGCTCTTAGGTTCACTATACGTAGCAGAACAATGGAAACAGTGGTAGAGTATAATGAGCAAAATTTTCTACCCTATACTAGCAGGTACATTGTGTAGCTGTGTTAATGTAACATTAGTATTCCAGAGTGGAAATCCTTCCTGCAAACAGGTACAAATTGTATTTTATTACTTACCTATTTATTGATATCTTTGTATCTCATGTTGTCCTTGCATTTCTCAAAGCGAAATGTGCAAAATCATTTTTTAAATTGCACATTTTAAAGTTCTTTTTGTAATTAAAAAAAAAGCTTCCAGCTTTGTTTCCATCATGCCAATCATGAATAAATCTGCATATTTCTGATAAAATATTGCAATTTCATAATACAACACCTAACCTGTCCTATAGAAGTTGAAAGGAAAAAAAGACTGGGGCATCAGTCTCATTCCAGGACATGCATTTCACATGTAAGTTCTTATAACACACACCATTTTTTTTTTCTACTTAGACTGAAAAGTGATGAACAGTCCTATTTGTACCCCAAATGAGTTATGCTGAATAGTTTCTATCATGTTACATTCTCACAGCTGATTCTTTAACTGGTATGAAATGGAATGTCTGTGTTCATTTCTGTTATTCCCTTACTAAGTCCTTCTTTGTGCTAAATCTGCATTAATAAATGTCACATAAGCCTCTCACATGCTTCCAAAATGGTATGTTAGTATAAACAAGTATTAATCCCATTATATTTTAATTCTCTGGCCTTGGTTTTTTATAGGAGCAGCAGTTTATATTTCCAAGTG